>JAHXMU010032846.1:0-11050 GCA_019455685.1 Philornis downsi | reverse complement strand
AGAAATTATTCTTTTACCATGACCTCAAGTGAGTGAATTGGAATCTCTATATTATATAAATTTTACAAATTATTCTTCTGCCATGACCTCAAGTAAGTGAGTTGAAATTTCTGTATTATTCCTCTCTATGAAAATGAAGCTTTAGCTTTGAATCGCATTGATTCTTCAGGTCGATACGGATCTTCAATTCCATCAACACTAATAAAAGATTTGAAAATCTTTATTACCACAATCATGTCAGCTAACCTATAATTACCCCCATCCTATGTTATTTCGAAGAAGTGTAACTGATATGCGTTGTAATTTGTACATTAAGAGAAATAAGAGAAAACTTAATAATTTTAATGGTTTTGGGTGTAAATGTTTCAATATAACTTATCTGTATATTTTGATATTTTAAACATCTGTACTTTTCTTATTTGCAAGTAAAAGTCAATACGTTTTAAGCGAAAGTTTTGTAGAATTTTATAATGAAGCCTTTAAAACTGTATAATCCAGCTGGAACTTAGGTTCCGAAAAGAATGTAGTTGAAACTAAAATTCCAAGAAAATGGAAGAGACTGGAAAGAGCTCAGGTTCTGTACGGATTTTGACTACTTACAAAGGATACCGTGTAAAAGACAGGGAAAACGAGATTTTTTAACTTACATTATAGGTACGAAGATTTATTTAGCGTTATGTGGTACTGTTATCGATTGGCCAATAAAGAGAGCTACCTTATCGCTGATTTCAATCACAAGACCTCTGAGTTGCCATCTGGCCGTAACAAAATACGGACTTTTACAATAACGAGGTTAGTTGAAGGAACACTAAGAAACAAATAGTAAATTTTACAACTTATGGCAAATACTCATAAATGATGGGATTTGAAATTATATAATTCAATATAATTCGAGATAATTCAAGATAATTCAATGTAATTCAATGTAATTCAACGTAGTTCAATATAATTGAATATAATTCAATGACATTTAAGGTATTTCAATGTAGTTCACTACAATTCAATGCAATCCAATGTAATTCAAGGCAATTAAATGTAGTTCAATAATTGTAATTCAATAAAATTCAATATAAATCAATGTAATTCAATGTCCTTCAATGTAATTCAAAGCAATTCAAGGTAATTCAATGTAATTCAGTGTAATTCAATGTAATTCAATATCATTCAATGTAACTCAATATAGGTCAAAGTAATTCAGTGTAGTTCAATGTAATTCAATATAATTCAACGTAATTCAATGTAATTGAATATAATTCAATGTCATTCAAGGTAATTCAGTGTCGTTCATTACAATTCAATGCAATCCAATGTATTTCAATGCAGTCAAATGTAGTTCAATGTAATTCATTGTAATTCAATGTAATTCAATATAATTCAATGTCATTCAATGTAATTCAAAGCAATTCAAGGTAGTTCAATGTAATTCATTATAACTCAACGCAGTTCAATATAAATCGATGTCAATATCATTTAACGTAGTTCAATGTAATTCAGTGTAATTTAATGTCATTCAGTGTAATTCAATAAAAGCTAATGTAATTCAATATTCAATATGTAACTCAATATAGGTCAAAGTAATTCAATGTAGTTCAATGTAATTCAATATAATTCAACATAGTTCAATATAATTGAATATAATTTAATGTCATTCAAAGTAACTCATTGTAATACAATGTAGTTCAATGTAATGCAACGTAGTTCAATGTAATTCGATATAAATCAATGTAACTCAATGTCATTCAATGTAATTCAAAGCAATTCAAGGTAATTCGATGTAATTCATTATAACTCAACGTACTACAATATAAATCAATGTCAATACCATTTAACGTAGTTTAATATAAGTCAGTGTAATTCAATTTCATTCACTGTAATTCAATAAAAGTCAATGTAATTCAATATCATGCAATGTACCTCAATATAGGTCAATGTAATTCAATGTAGTTCAATGTAATTGAATATAATTCAACGTAGTTCAATATAATTGAATATAATTCAATGTCATTCAATGTAATTCATTGTAATACAATGTAATGCAACGTAGTTCAATATAATTCATTGTAATTTAATGTAATTCAATATAAATCAATATAATTCAAAGTCATTCAATGCAATTCAATGTAATTGATTATAACTTAACGTAATTCAATATAAATCAATGTCAATGTCATTTAACGTAGTTCAATGTAATCTAGTGTAATTCAATGTCTTTCAATGTAATCCAATGTAATTGCGAGACCTCTTTCCACAACAAGTTATTTCAAGAAATGGTGATGTTGATTGGCTTCCAAGGTTGCCTGATTTGACTGCTCCGGACTTTTTTGTGCGGGAATATCTGAAAGGCAAGATTTACGCAAACAAACCAGAAACGCTTGCGCTATTCAAACAAAGTATTCGTGATGAAATTATTGAAATAGCGCGTGAAATGTGTGAGAATGTAATGAAAACTGTGCTCAAAAGGGCTCGCATTTATGGGGTTAACAGAGGCGGACATTTATACATAATTGACGACATTAAATAAAACATGTATCAACATAATATCCATTCTCTTTCATTTAATCGAAAATTATAAACAAACAAAGTAGTATACCTTCCCGGCGCACATCCTGTATTATTGGCTACTACCACCCGTACATGATCTTTTGCATGTTAACAGCAAACTTTTTACACCTTTAAGCGATAAAAATGTTAAATGCTCTTTAATTTTTATGTGTTACTACTTTAAATACCCTTTCATTTTTATTTGTTACTGTGTGTATGTGTGTGTGTTACAAATCACCTTAACACTTCCCTTTTATGTCCATACGTGCCATTTACGTTAACATACATCCCCAAAGTCAAAGCATATCCTTAGGATAAAATCCACACATAATGTATAGCAAACTTTTGGGTGTTGGGGAAAAATCTTATTTCACAAGAAAATGAAAATCAAGGCGATCTCACACAAAATTAACACTTTCAAAATGTCCTTCAAATGTAGGGTAAGGCAAATGTATTTCTCCGAAAGTCGAGAATAAGTTAAATTATTTAGTTGAATTATTCTATCCCGCGGATATAAAACAATTCTAAAGTTGCATATCAAAAGAAAGTTATACATCACAGAATTTGTCATTTAAAAAAAGAACTTAAACGATAACGCTAATATGATATTCCATTAAAATCATACTACTCTACCAAATACGGACGTGTTTCTAAATTTCGAACTAACATTGGGTTGACAGAAAGTATATTCTCTTGTAATCTATAAATCGGATATAGGAGATTTTCTTGCGTAATCGAATCTTTGGTCACATCCATAGTATTCAAGTGAACTACATTGGAAACATACATTTAATAAACTTCGTGCATCAGACTAAATTTCCCATGTCGAATCATTGAGAATCATTTAAGAGAGTGAATCAGTGAAGAGTCAATAAGTGGCATACCCGTTGCTTTGCTTGTTCGACGACGAATTACTCAAATATAGGAAAACAAGAACATCGTAAAAGACTTGAGCATCGTAATATAAATTTTAGAGAGTTGACTCAAGAGATTAACGTAAGTCCAATCTTTTTGGACTAACATCCGTATGTTTTGGTTCCAAAAGAAATCAATTTGGTATCAATGTGGATTTCCCTAGCTTCTCTGGAACAAAAATTCTTGAAATACAACATACCAAATGGCGAGACATTTGTTTCCGAGTATGACATAGAAATAAGCAACAACAGTCTCGGATATGGTGCCCCAAAAACGGGCCGAAACTAAAAATATGGAAACAAATTAAAAATTAAGGTGGTGTTTTCATAGACTACATCAGAGCGTATGATTTTATCAATAACTAGTCCTAGTTATCTTGCTGTACAGTGCATACTCTCTTGCAGTTCTAAGAATGTTCGAGCGAAAAATTCTAAGTAAAACCTATGGACTTATCGCCGTCAGCGTTTGAGCTGTATGTCGAAATCGGCGTGATCAAGCACATCAAAATACAATGAACGCATTGCTGTGATGAGGATGTATAAAACGCTCCAGTACAAAAAAACGAAGAAGACAACGCACTCTACAACTAGCACAGAAGAGAGGCAAAAGAAAGGAAGATACTGTGTAGAAAGGACCGGGTTTCTAAAAGCGTAAGAGCTTAATGTATAGGTAATTACTTGGCAGGAGCAATAAGCATTTAGAATACTTTTCTACGACGAGAGAATTAAAAATTTATGTTTTAACCGCCACCTATGTATGTTCGAATATGTAAATTATGATTAATGAACGATTTATGAAAGAACAATTCACAAATTCTGAATGCACAACAATATATAAGGGCGGTCCCCAAGCTAGCCGACCTAACAAAGTAGACAAGAAAAAGATGGGAAACATTCTCTTTATTTTTCAACATAATCTTCTTGTAGCTCGAAACACTTTTTCCGGCGATATTTAATAACTTCTACACCCTGTATATAGTAAGAACTATCAAACTCCTTCAAATAGCCATCAACACAGACTCCACCTCTTCATTGTTGGCATACCTTTTGCCACCGAGCCACTTTTTCGTGTTTGGAAGTAGAAGATAGCCCGAAGGAGCTAAATCTGATGAGTAAGGTTTGTAATGAAACAATTCGAACTTTAATTCATTAACTTTGGTCATCGCAATAGTGGATGTGTGAACGCCATATCCGACCTTTTTTCATAATTTAATCACCTAAACACTGCAACAAATAAGCATGATATTCGTTTTTCCTTTTTGAAGATACTTCCACTGATTCGACTATTGTTTTGTTTCAGATGCGAAGTGGTGGATCCATGCCTCATCCATGGTTATAAGCCGACGCAAAAATTCGGCTTTGTTGTGGTGAAACATTGCCATACTCTCTACTGAAACATCTTCACGACGCTGGTTTTTCTCTACTGAAAGCAAGCGCGGCATCCATATGGCGGACAACTTCCTCATCGTCAAACCTTTGATCAATATATGATTTATATCATTATCGAAGTAGTGAATTCCATAACTCCATCATCTAAACGCTACAATAAATTAGCATAATATTCGCTGTTGATGTGAACAGTCCAATGTTTTGACTGTTCCTTTGTCTCAATTGGGAAGTGGTGAAGTGATGGACTAATGGCTCATCCATAGTTATAAAACGACACAAAAATACGGCTTTATTGCGAACAACTTTATCATCTTTAGATCTTTGGTCAATATATGATCTATATCACTTTTTGAAATACCTATCATTTTAGCTAAATCACGCACCTTCAGCCGACCACCATCTAATATCATTTTGTAGATTTTCTTAACCGTGTCTGGGATCGACCACTACGGTGTTAGACTTGGCAGCTCGTACGGCCTCGTTCATACTCTGCTACCCAATATTTTACAGACGCAAACAAAGGAATAGACGCCCGCAATGCAAAATCTGGTTCAGTTTTTATTGGTTGGACTGAGACCTTTCAAATGGAATCATTGAATTACATAACGGTGACCAATTTTTTGAATATGTACAAATTCACTGAGATCGTTTACTTTGAGACCTTAAATAAAAATACTAAAAAACGTAAAGCCTTGAAACCTAAAATATACATTTCATGTGGTTACCACTTTTCACCAAAATAATATTTTTTCAAACTACTAGCACCATCTATACCTTAAGTTGGTTAGTTTTGGGACCACCATCGTATAGCGTAAAAACTAGTCGTTATGCAAGAGTTTGTGACTATGTATGTAAATAATGTGAACATTTACAGAAATACTGCAGATGTATGGGAGAATAATTAGTAAATTCTGAATCCACAACAATATGTATGACAAAAACTTGTCGTTATGTAAGAATTTTTGACTAAAACTAAACAAAAGTCATTGTCACTTGACGGGACACCACGTGGCACTTTCCATATTCCCTACCTCGTGGAAAACTAACCGTTCATGAGTTGATAAAGGTCATAAAAATCATATAGCAATCAGTCTGTGTATAATTTTAGAAGAGCTGAACCCATCACTGGCGTACTTGTATTGGGCTAAACAGTACCTGTCTCGAAAATGACAAATAACTGACTAACATCCCTATTTTTATTATTATTAACAATTCAGGTTAGTTTTCAATCATAATGTTTGGTGACCATAGCAACGTGTCAAGAATGGCACCACAAAATGCCAAATTCCTCGCTTTCGAATCATTCACATTATTGGTTACTAAAGCTGGAATATTTGTTTACTTATCCACCGCACACTCAACAACAAAATAATATGGTGCGCAACATACCGCACAATTTCCATCTGTTGTATAGCATAAATTTGGTTGTTATCCCAAGAATATATGCAATATTTATTTTAGACCGAAACAACCCTAAATCTGCTTCATTTCCAGATGGTAAAAATAACACCCACATTTATTGCAACCTTTTAACTGTTTCAATCTCCTTTTACAACGACGAGGCTTGTTGAGGTGTAACGTTTCGTTAACGTAATGAATACATAAATACCTCAAATTTTAAATTTTCCAAATTAAGCCAAAAATCACCACTTGCCATAAAGCATAAATTTAGGCATTATCTTAAAACAAGAAAATATATGAAAAATTCTGTACAAATTGTGGCAAAAAAGAACCCCGCATCTCATGCAACTTTTGGTATTTCCGATCATTTTTTATAAAACTTTACAAAGTGGGAAATTTTATTAACCGGAATTAATTAAAATTGTCCTTGTCACGCACACACACACACATCTGCACAGCTCCAGCTACTGTAGCACATGCATAAAACATGACTCGAAATAACTTTAAATATGCGAGAGTTTCCCTTCTTTCCCTGCCAACCATCAAACTCGTTTTCCTTAAAGCTTTAGAGTAATGAAAGTCTCACAACATTAGTGGAATTAACATCAACAACAGCAAATTTGTATGTTTTCCTTTAGCCTTCATTTGCACTATTAAAGAAAAACCGCAGTACATTTTTTTTTTTTTGGTAAATAAGCCGTTAATATTCCCGCATTTTGTTGCTCATTTCTTGTGCTAACAGACAGGAGTGATATAGAATTTAGTAAGTAGAAGGACTAAATTGTACCAAAATGAGAAACAAGAAAAGGGCTGTCCGAAATTTGATATGTAAATCAAGTTGTGTATCATATTGGAGGATTAGAATTGTTTTAAATATACGAGTAATTTATAACCAAAGATTTGATTATGAGTTCAGGTATTTCCCGGCAATTTGAAACTAAATTATGTTATTTACGAATTGGTCATACAGGGATGTCCATTTAGTGGTTCTAAAACCACCAGTCTGGCAAGACTGGCAGCCATTAAATACCTGTCATCTGAAGTGGTATTTATTTAGTAAAAGTTTCGCCATGTACGAATAAGGATCATTTAACAACCGAACAACGCTTAAAAACGGCTAAAACTTACTACAAAAGTGGTGATTCAAACGTGGACACTTTTCGTGCATTACGGAGTGATTATGGTTATGGTCAAAATCGACCTACTGTGCAAGAAATTGGCAAAATTATAGAAAAATTTGAAGAGACTGGGAGCGTTACAAATGTGGTCAGGTCTGTGCATCATCGCAGTGTAAGCATTGCCGAAAATATCGACTTTTTTTAGTGAAAGTGTGGCAGATAATCTGCATTTTAATTTAGAGCGCTATGGCCGTATAATAACCGACTTTTTTTGGTCTGCAATTGAAGATTATGAACTGGACGATATGTGGTTTCAACAAGACAGTGCCACGAGTCACACAACATGACCGATTTTGATTTTATTGCATGAGAAGCTTTCAGAAAGCGCAATTTCACCTTTTGACGACGCCAATTAGCCACCAAGATCATGCGATTTGACGCCGTTAAACTTTTTTGTGGGGCTACGTCAAACATCGTGTGTATGCGGATAATCCCCAAATGTTGGAGAAATTGAAAGCCAACATTTGTCAAGTTTTCGTTGAGATTTATAATGAAATAAAAGTCTTATCGAAATCATAGCTTTATGAGTGTTTTATTTAATTTTACTTTTGAAAAGGAAAAATGAACACCCTGTAAATCGATCGCTTTTAAAAGGTGTCCCAACAAGAACACAAGATTTAAATTTGGCGCCATTCGAAGTGTCATTGTTTGACATTTGAACATTTGTTATTGTTTGCTAGTAGAAGGTACGAGGTTAGTAAAAATGGAGCGCTACACGAATGAACAACTCATTCTCATTGTGAAATTGTTTTACCAAAATGGCGAAAGTTTTGCGGCTACAGTTCGCAAATTGCGATCAATTTGGGGTCACAATAATGCTCCAAAAGAGTCAACTGTAAAGAGATTAATGGATAAATTTGCTAAAACTGGGTCTGTTAGTGATGTAAAGACAACAACGCGTCTTCGACCAAATCGATCGACCGAAAATGTCGCAGCTGCGCGTGATGACGTCGCTCAAACTCCATTCACCTCAATTCGACACCGAGCTCAGCAAATTTGTGTCCCCAAATCCACTATGCAGCGAGTTTTGATGACAGATTTGCATCTTCATGCATTCAAAGTTCAATTGACTCAGGAACTGAAGCCAGCTGACCATGGACAGCGAAGGGAGTTCGTTAATTGGGTATTGGAGAGACAACATGAAAATACTGATTTTGCCGATAAAATCATCTTCATCTTCGTCAATAGGCAGAATTGTCGCACTGAGGGTAAGGAAAATCATTGGACCTTTTTTTATGAAAATGAGGCATGTCAAGCGCAAACAGTCAATAGTGTTCGGTATCGTGAAATGATAACCAGTTTTTTCGTGCCAAAAATTGAAGAAATGAATGTGGAGGACATGTGGTTTCAACAGGACGGCACCACATATCATACAGCCAGAGAAACAATTCAATTGCTGCATCAGTCATTTAAATCTTGCGTTCTTGATGGGACACCCTTTATATAAAGCAATACAACAGACAAAAGTCCAGGATTCTGAAGTCTACAAATTTGAAATTACAGGGCAAAATTCAGAATTCGTGAAGTCGATATGGAAACCGTGGAATTGGCCGGTCGATATGGCTCATTAGCAATTCCTTGCCATGGTCTGCCAAATTTCAGACTCTGCCAAGTTTATGAAGTTCCTTAAAGTTTTATGACAGTCGTCGTGTCTATCAGACAACCAATCAGTCGGGAAAACGGACTTAGCTCAACAAATGTGATTGATCAAATGATTCGAACTTGAATACTAATTCACTTTTAAATTCTCTCTCTATAATGCAGAATGGCTGACCAATAAATAAAGAATGAAAAACAATTGAAAAAATTTGTAAGAAGCTTGAAAATTATCATAAGTCAAGTTAATTTTGATACGAAATTTACTCTAACACGCTAATAATTATATTTCTTGCTTAGACCATGATTTATTTTTGAACGCGCTCCTATTTAGGGTTTAGAAAGGCGACAACTCAATGTAGTGGATACGACAGAATGTGAAGACAATTTCATTTCGCTGACTTTCGATACCAATTGAAACAAACATTTTAACAATACGATAGTTTCTTCCATCACTGTTTCCCGCTTTTCCTAAGTCTGTTTTATACTTGCCTACGCGCGCGTTTGGCTGCATTTGTGTTTGTGCTTTTGTGTGACATTATTTTGCCAACACCAATACTATGCAACCCTTCTCCCCCTCCGCTTTTCCAACCAATAATGAGTAATCAACTGAAATATCCCTGACTTTCGTTAACTTTTTTCTTTCCTGATGTTTTGATTTGTATCTTTAGATGAAAAACTTTGCAACAGTGTATGTGTGCCACTAAAAAAAGAGAATGAACGAGAGAGAGAGTATATGTAACAGAGAAATGCAGGAGAGAGCGTGAAGGTGAATGCGTACATGTATGAGAGTAGAAAAATGTTTCTGATAGCTGCTGCCACCACCACTATAACAACATCACCGTTACTCACGCACACACTTTGGTTGTGCACTTGTATAAACTGTTTATGTAACACTGTGTCGTAGCGTAGCGTAGCACGTGCTTACTCTTGCTACACAAGACCAAATCAGAAACAACAACTAAATGCTAACTACAGTGTGAATGTGATACACGAAGTATGAGGATGTTATAAACAGTCTGGTGAATTATTAAGATTTGACGTCATTGTGACATGACATCTATTATCGTTCACTCTCTGTGTCCATTTAATGTAAGCGAATTTATGGTCTTTTCAAAACATGTCAAGTTTATGACAGATTTAACTTGTACCATTTGAAACGTTGTTTCTTTGTTTTGCAAGAAAGTCAATAACAAGGACGATTGTCATAGCAATTTTATATCAGAGAGGCTAAAGTAATTTGATGGGCAGCAATTAGAAGCGAGGTAGGGTGCAGAAATTGCGAAATTATTAATTGTTTCTGCTATATGCGAGCAAAAAAAAACTGTACCTTGGGGGATCTGCCTACTGAAGGTCAAAAATAAAACAAAGATATTGCATAACATTTCAGTGTTGTTAATATACTATGAAGCATATAACAACGATACAACATTACAATAATAAAATTAATTAATATCTTTATCGACAGAATTAATATGTTGCACCACCATAGAGTGAGTGTATATTAAGTTTGCCATTCCATTTATATTAACTATAAATTTTCTTTTGAGATGCTATAAAATTTATATATCATGGATGGTAGTAAAAATCTGTCAATTACACCATGTCTGTCTATATGTTTATCCAGCCAGCTGTCTGTTGAAAGCGCGAGAAATTGGCTGGGGTAGGATTATAGAGTTCGAAAAGTCACTTTTTCCAAATATCCGGTTTTCGGGTGTTCGACCGACAAAAAAGAAATCCGAGTAAACGGTTTTTGGTAATCGGTTTTTATCTAAGGAGAAAAATTAGCAAACTTCTTAAGAAAACACATTTTAGTAAAAAGGAACGATACTTGAACGATGCTTGATTTGCAATCCTCGCACAGCAACAAACTCCATTTCGATACAATCCCAGATAGATGAAGAAAACCTGTCAAAGTTTCACCTTAATCTGCACCTGCACCCCAAAGGATCCAAGGGTGTAATTATAATGAACTCATCTTTGAAAAAAGACTCAGACTCAGAGAGTGAAAAAGCATTAATATTACTCCAT
>JAHXMU010032845.1:0-25216 GCA_019455685.1 Philornis downsi | reverse complement strand
GGGTAAATACGAATATCACCATCAATCCTTGTTTCTTAATTTTTTTTTCTCCCCCAGAAGCAGTTTAAATAGATTTTTTTCTAACTTTTGCGCTAATAATGTGAATACTGCTGGCTATTTGAATTGCCGGATCTGTTTTTCAATGCAATGGGGGGGAAAAAATTATGATAACGTATGATCAATATTAATTAAGAGTATATTGGGCACCCAGCGTATGAGTAATATTCAATCAAAATCAACCGCTTTGTAAGAAATAATCAAATTAACCGCTTTTATGGCATAAAAAAACTCCATTCATTTTGCATGACATTGAAGGCATTATTTGGCATAGTTGAATTATCCAATTAGGTAAAATAAGCTTCCTTCAGACGATCCAATTATTGATTATTTATCATATGCTATTTAGCATAGTTAGAACGATCCTATTAAGCCAAATGTGCTTCCTTCAGGTAGTCCAATGGTTGACAACAAAGGTCCGAGTTAAGAGTTTGGCTTGCTCACCTGGATTCGATCATAATCATTTTTTTGTTGTAAATGATTCAATTTTCATCATCAGTCACTTTCCGTTTCAGAAACGGATCAATTTTAGTGTGAATCGTCAGCGATTGGTTACCTTGTGCAGCCCTCATACATCGAGCTTCTTTTTGTGTCCAGCCTTATTCAAGAGATTCCAAACAGTCTCTTGCGCAACGTTTAGCTCCTGAACAATCCAATCAGAGCTTACACAACTGTCGGACTTGACTTGATTTCCATTATTTTATCAACTTTTTTGACAATTGACCTTCCAGAGCGTGGTGTATATTTGTCATATTCACATATTCAGCCGCCTGGCCTGCGTTTTCGCCTTTATCAAAGAAAATGTGTAACATATTATCTGAGTAGTTTTTTTAAATATAAAATCATATCTTTCTAGTGCCATCTAGCTTAACCCCATCTTATTATACAATACGACATACAGATTACTACTATTTTTTTACAAATAGCTTTTCAGTTCTCAAATCAGTCGTATATTTTTTCCATTTATATGCTTTCAATTCACATTTCGCGTGTGATTAATGGAGTATTTTGTATCAGTGTATAAGAATATTGTATTGATATGCAGTAGTATATGCTGCGGCAAAATTATTTCAGACAGGTAGGTATTGCGAAAAGGTGGATGACCGCACTGAAAACCACTTTGATATAGGGCGCACCATGCAATAAATATTAATCATACGCATTGAGAAGTTGTATTTGTTAGTTCAACTTATTCTCGATCAGTTGAGTTATGTACTCGTATTTTTCCATTTATCAAACTGCTCATTCCAAAAAAATGAGTTGAAAATAGCACTAAGAAATCAAATTTGTCATCACGATTACTTCTACTATATACAGGTTTTAGTTTTTCAGCAATTCAAAAGTTCAATTAACTCAATGTGTAAAATAGTTGATGGACAATGTAATACTACGCATCACTGGTAGTCCAATATAATCAATGTTAATCATACGTTATACACACAATAATAATTTTTGCGAGAAAAAAACTGACGTAGAAAACAAGTCAGACAATTACAATTGTAGGCATAGTTAACAAATTATTTGTATAGAAATGACAAAAAATAAATTTAGTATCTTTCCTGAAATCAAATTTAGAAATAATCTCAAATGTCTGCTTTAAACTCTCAGCTCCATTCTGACATATCCATAATATGCCTAACGCGCACTATGTTAAAATATTGTTTTCGACACAGACTGGAAAAATAAATAATCTTCTTAGCTCCCAAACCTTATTTTATATTTATATTGTGTGCGTGGTACAGATCTTATATTAATATGTTGTATATATTGAATCAAATATATAATTTCCTTAAAACGCTTATGGCAGTAAAATTGTTTCACATAATAAATATTACTCATACGTTGACACTCGAATATAATTAAAGTTAATTTAAATATTTGTATTACCTTTTTGTCTGATATCATCTTAACTGGTAGTTGTTTGATGAATCGTTCAACATTTTTAACTCTTCTCACCAAAGTTCAATTGTAAATAATAATTTAAAAATAAATTTGCAGTCGTGATTACTTATACCATGTATAAATTTGTTGCGAGACTAATGAACTCAATTTATTAAAATTATTAGGGAACGTTTTAGTAACATATAATTTGTGTTACGAAATAAAAACACGAATTTGCTGGCATTCAATATATTGGATATGGGAGAACTTCTCACATTCAATTAGCGGGCACACATTCTATTTTAGACTCATTGAATGGAGATTCAGTTTAATGATCGAATGTCGGTTTAAGAAGCTTTTACAAGACTTGTCGATGACTCGATTACATGTATTGTTCGTCAGGTAACCTGCTGCTCAAAGAAAGACAGATGGCTGAATCGAACGGACGATTAGGTGATCGATAGTCCAGTGCACCAACCATTAAAAATCGGTCGGTCATTGGGGTATGTGATGCAAATCGATTCGTTTTCAAATGAAAACGAAGTACCAAAACGAACAGATCGATTTTAGCTGTGACAGAAATCGTATCGATTTCATTTTCCAGTTGTGTTTCATTTCCACCATATTCTTTTGCAAAATACAACTTAGAGCATTTGTTTACGTTTTAAAATACAAGTGTTTGCACAACAAGAATCAAATTAACAAGTGTAAGCTGAAAAATAATTTTATAACATGGCATTTATTGTCGCAGTGTCCGCAATTTTAAGTGATGCATCAAATAGAGAAGAAAATATTAAAAGGAAAAAGTTACGCGATGCTTCCAACCCACTAGATTTGCCGGGAAAAAAGTAAACCAAATGTGTTATCCCAAGGTTTCAGTAATACATAATTGTTTATAGTTTTGTAGAATGCTTTCGCTTAAATAAAGAAGCCTTTATTTGGATAATGGATAAACTTGGGACAAGTGTTACACCCTCGTCCATTCCATTAGCAATCCAGTTGGCAGCAACGCTCAGATTTTTCGCTGAAGGCTGCTTTCAACGCTCTGTGGGGAATAATGTTGCCATAGCTATGCACCGCACCACATTTTCTAAAATATTTGGACGCATGGTTGTTCTCCTGGAGCAGGTGTTGTGCCAATACTGGATAAAACTTTCCGCTAAGCCACAAGAAATGTTGAAGTCAAAAAAAAACATTTTTTTAATAAATATAGAATTCCAGGTGTTGTTGGCTGCATAGACGGTACCCACATTACAATAATTAAACCAGGTACTCAGAAATATTTGTTTTATAATAGAAAAGGATATTATAGCATAAATGCCATGATTGTGAGTTAATTTAGATGAGTTATATATGTGTAAATTTTGTATTAATTCAATTTTTTTTTAGATTTGCGACTATAAAATGAATATTTTGGCTGTGGATGCAACGCGACCAGGTTCAAGTCATGATTCGTTTGTGAGGAATTTAAGCGTCCAAAAAGACTTTTATTGTTCCATGTATGAAAATGGAGATTGTGGTTCATGGCTTCTGGCAGACTCTGGACTTGAGCCATTTGTTTTGACCCCATACAGAAATCCAACTGCTGGTTCGCCTGAGCACAATTTCAACAAAGCACACGCTTCAGGACGGAATATAATAGAGAGAACAATAGGTGTTCTTAAAAGCAGATTCATGTGTTTGTATCGCGCATTATGGTATAAGCCGTCTAAAGTCGTAAAAATAATTAACATTTGTTGTGCTCTTCACAACATGTGTAAGTTTTACAACATCAATCAAGAATTCATATTGGATAGTAGACTAACAGCAGATTCCGATACTGACGAACCTTCCTTAGAAAATAATACAAACAACGAAGCTATAAGCGTGCTTTCCCTTGAAATATACAAAATAAGTCTGTGTTTTATCGGATGTTTGATATAAATACCTACATTTCAAATTTTCTTCACTTTAGTTTTAAATTGTTCGCAATTTATTATTTTTCTTCCGAATAAAGGAATGCGACTTTGCAAAATCGCCACACAAAGACTACTCGATTTAAAATCGTAAATGAAAACGGTAATTCTATCACACCTTTCTTATTCATATTTTCCATAGAACGAAATGGAAAATGAAATCGAAATCGATTTCAGCTCAAACCGAAATGAAATCGATAAAAAGATGTGCATCACAACTTTCATCGTTTTTGCACCGATTTTAAATCGAAAACGTTTTGTATCACATACCTGAATATATTGTGTTTATCACATGATATGATACGGATGGACCAAGTAATTTTATCTAATATCTTATCCATCAGCCAGTACCGTACGTAAATAAAACAAAATGGGCCGATTTATCCTTGGACAATACAAAACAAAATTCTGTTGCATCTCATGAATAAGACAGGGAAGAGCTTCTAACATTTCC
Source organism: Philornis downsi (assembly GCA_019455685.1). Taxonomy (NCBI): domain Eukaryota; kingdom Metazoa; phylum Arthropoda; class Insecta; order Diptera; family Muscidae; genus Philornis; species Philornis downsi. The sequence goes on along the minus strand of JAHXMU010032845.1, from coordinate 20,869 downwards.
TGAGCATACACGAGGCACTCAACTCACTCCTATAGTTGCATAAGCCAACCGATATGCCGACATCCTCAGCAACTTCTCTAATTGTGATTCGATGATTCTCCATAACAATTTTCTTCACTTTCTCAACATTTTCATAAGTTGTTGATGTGCTGGGGCATCCAGAGCGAGCATCGTCATTCACATCTTCTATGAGAACCTTGTACCATTTGTAAACATTTTTTTGACTCAGAGTACTCTCCCCGTATGCCACTGTTAACGTTTAAAATGTTTTTGTGCACTCCATTTTTTACACAAAATTTGATGCAACTTCTTTGATCCATTTTTTTCAATAGCAGAAAATTGCCGAACACACAAAACACTTGTCTTACTTATGCCTCTCACAAACAAACTAAACATGCCATATGGATGAAACCGCCAACATATCTTCGAAACGAGTGTAGCAACGCAAAAAAATAGTAATCGAAAGTCGAGTTTACGTAGTCCGCGAAATTTGAAAATTCACCTTATTTTTTTAGCACAAAATCTACGAACCAAATCTATATGATCGTAATTTTTAGGATTTCGTAATAATTGGATTTCGTATCCAGACAGTTTTGTGATTGCTGGACTCCGCTCGTCAAAAATTGGTTCCAACAAGGAGAGAATATTCCATATTTTATAGTTTTTTTTTCGGTAGACGCGATAATGCTGAAAATGTGAATAATGTTTATTTTCCTAGTACTGTAATAGCCAATAACTCGCAATTTCAGTTTCATTAACTCCAATTCATGCATTTGGTACATTTTTGACGCAAATGTCGATAGAATAACGAAAATTCCAAGTCCATCGTCATGTAAGTAAGCACTGCTTCGATTGCCCAGGAACTAAAGAATGTACAGAAAAATATTTGGAACCACTTGAATAAGCGTAGAACGTATAAGAACATCGAAGCATCGAAGCGCAAAAAAGAAAAACTTAATGGACCTAATTTCTATCTGCAAATCGCTGACGAATCGCAACTAAATCGATCCATTTCTGAAACAGATGATGACAGGTGACAAAAAGCGCATCACTTTCAGAACATCAAGTGAAAGTGGTCGTGATTAAATCGCGGTGAGGTGCAAATGGTCAAGCAGCGACTGATGGTCAGGAAGGTTTTGCTGACATATAAAACGAGTTGCTCCGCCGCCGGCTAAACTCTTAACTCGGATCTGTGTTATCAACAATTGGACCACCTGAAAGAAGTATATTTGAGCTAAATCGGATCATTCTAACTATACTAAACAGCATATGATATATAATCAACAATTGGATCGTCTGAAGGAAACTTATTTAACCTAATCGGATCATTCAACTATGCTAAATAATGCCTTCAATGTCATGCAAAATTAATGGAGTTTTTTTTTTTTTTTTTTGAAAACATCAAAGCGGTTGATTTGATTATTTCTTACAAAGCGGTTGATTTGATCATTTCTCACAAAGCGGTTGATTTCGATTGAATATTACTCATACGTTGAGTGTCCAATATAATTAATATTAATCATACGTTATCATCATTTTCCCTCATTGCATTGAAAAACAGATCGGGCAATTCAAATAGCCTGCAGTATCCACATTATTAGCACAAAAGTTACAAAAAAATCTATTTGAACTGCTTCCTGGGGAAAAAAAATTAAGAAACAAGGATTGATGGTGATATTTACCCAATTTCATAAATAATCATATACGTAAGTTTTAAATTGATGATTCCATTAACAATACGAATACTACATCCAATTCGCAACATGTTCGAATATTGTCTTCAATACAAAGTATAAATATTTCGTGGAAAAGAGAGTTGTTATTCCAATTCCAATCTTCTTAATTTTCAAACGAAAGCTATGTGAACTCTTTTGGGCTATCAATTCATATTCTGTGCGTGGCGTAGATCATCGTATTAATACACAGTACGTATGCAGTCAAATTAATTATTTTCCATCACTTTTGTGCGAGAAAATATAAGACAAGATGAAATGTTGCTGTGCACAATAAATCTGAATGGATGAACATTTTCTTGGAAAAAATGTCTAAAAATTACACTATAGAATATACAATTATTGGAAGAAATTGTGTCTTGAATACCAATTCGTTTAGACAAAATTGTGAACATTAAGTGCCAAATACTAGAAAAGAATTTGTTTTGATGAATATTTTTTAAAAATAAGGGCTTAAATTTGGACTGTATAAAATATAACTTGTTTGCATTCTGCTTAAATTAAGCAAATTTAACAAAATGTAAAACAAATGATGTCCACTCCCAAAATTATGTAAAGGATATCTTAAATACAAAAAAAAAACAGAAATATATGATGTTCGTCGTTACAACTATAGAGCATCTTTTAATTATTGTATGATGTTTATATGATTTAGCGAGGAACAGACACGGTGTCAGTCAAAAAGCTTAAAATGCAAGAGCGCATCTGGTTAAACTAATTAGTAGAAATTGATTTAAAGGTAGTAATCATTCTCTAAAATCGGAGCTCATTTTCTAAATATTTGCATTTTAGGAAAAATATATAAAAAACATGGGATCCTCCTTTTTTCTTTTACTGGTGTGAGCAGAGTTCGATTAATTACTCACATCTACAGTATTATATTTGATTGATAAAATATTTCTACCTTCATATGCTTCATAAACTAAATTAACTTTTATAATAGATCACATGCATTTCAATTACTCTCTCACCTCCACCCGTATAATAAAAGGTCATTTTTTAATCGTAGTTTTTTTTTTTTTTTTAAATCGAATAAAACGCTCACATTTGCATCATATGTTAAAATTTTTTTACTGAAATCGGTAAATTGGTCTTTGGCATTTAATTTTAAAATATTATTTCATGTAAATATTGTCCGCGGCTCTGTCTCAAACTGTCCATTCGGAAGGTTCAATTTTTGTCACTTTTTCGAGCATTTCGGCCTGTATTCTACGAATAACGCGTGATATGTTATCCTGTAAGGCTTCAATAGTGTTCGGCTTGCCCACATAGACTAACGACTTGACAAAGCCCCATAAGAAATATGCTCGAGAGATATGCTGCTCACCAAATTCATCCCTCAACATATCCATTGTTTCACGAGCAGTGTGGCATGTTGCGCCGTCCTGATGAAGCCACATGCCATAAATGAATTACCGAAGACGACTGTAGAAAAAACGTTACCGTCAACGGCGAACGACATCGAGCCATCTTACTTGGTTGGCATGTGGCTGTTCATCACTCCAGATGTGATAGTTTTGCTTTTTTACGTATCCGTTCTGCAAGAAATGAACATCATCGCTGAATACAATTTTTCGATAAAACGGCGGATTTTCATTAAGTTCTTGTAAGGCCCATTCACCAAAAATTAGACGTTGTGGTAGGTCATTCGTCATTCCATGATGAAATGACAGAGTGTACTGTACACTTTTCACTTTGACAGATGACGTTTGGATGCCATTACCAATCAGTGCTGCCAACCTGAAGAACTTAAATCTTAAAAAATGACCCTATGTTAAAAGCTGCTCATCAAAGGCAGAAATCTTAATTCATATCTTCACTTTCCGTTTCTGAGACGGATGGTAACCGATGTTGAAAATTGAATCATTTCCAACAACGTCAAGCGGAAATTACTACTTTCAAATCTCGTTGAGTCGGCACAAACGTTGGCAAAGCCAGTTTTGACACTCAGGAAGGTTTTGCTCTGTGTTTGGTAGAATTAGCAGGGAATCATCTATTTTAAGCTGTTCATCAATAGCCGAACTCTTAATTCATATCTTCACTTTTCACAATTGAATCGTCCGAAGGAAGCAATCGCCCAGAAGCGGTCATATATGATCAATAGCAGAGAGATTGTGTTCCATCAAGAGAACGGTAGCACACACATATCGTTAATGAATTATTAGGGGGTTTTTATGCATCCACCTTATAGTCCAAATCTGGCGACAAATGATTACAAATTATTTCTGTTTATGACTAATGTCTGTTGTGATGAAAATTCGCATCAAACAAAGCTTGTGCAAACCCAGTGCTGTCCCAGTTTTATGCCAATAAGAACGAGAATTTCTGTGAGAAAAAGGCATAAATGAATTACCTTCAAAATGACACCAAGTTATCGCACAAAACGATATATATTTGACCAAATTCGGATCATTCTAACTATACTAAATAAAGCCCTCCATCTATGTGATTTAAAAATAATGAATTTGTGTTTACTACGCCTGTATGTACTAAGAATGAGAGCCGGGGGAGGAGTTTTAAACAAGCAATAAAGAATAATTGTAAATTTGATTTAAAGTGGGGTTTTCGATTTCTGTGTTTTACAGAAAAATCCACAACTATTACACTTAGCAGCAATTTTGGCCGAATGACACGTAGATCGTAATAAAAAAATTAAAATTTGATTACTTTTTCCAAATAAATAACAATACACCAAACAGAATTGCTTTCGGTTGACGATATAGAAAACAAACTCACAAAATTTCCGCTGACAAGAATTAGAGGAGGAGACAATTTTGTCACACCAACGTGCTACTAGCGGAAGAAGATTCCTAGTAACTTTTTAAGAGGTGCAGCCACTAACCGGCAAAGTTTGTTTGTTTCTACGACCGTGAACAGTAGTAGTACTAATTTACGACTCAAAAGTTAATAGCCGATTCGATAACATGCTATTAATTGGCTATCCATTAACAGTTTATTGCTGTTCGAAGCACGCATGAAAGTTATAACGTTGTCTTATACAGATGGCTTATACATATTTTAAAGGTTTGTGCATGTAAGTGCGTTCTTCTCGTTAATACAATTTGGGTGAGGCAATTTATTACTTTCCTTGTAATACCAAGCAAATGATACTCTAACGTATATTCTTTCATACTCCATCTCGTGACTTGTTAAATCACAACTGAATTATTTATACTGTGTACAAATTTCAGTTGCTCAATACGTCACAGGGTCAATTGTTTCACTTTGTAGAGCGATTGATGCGCAACTTATGTATTACTCATACGTTGTACATTTGAAATAATTAATATTAATCATACGCTTTGCAAAGGAACATTTTGGAATGAGAAAAACTAAATTGATAACCGAAACACGATAATACACTGCCGCTCACTTGAATAGCGCCCCCCCTAATCATTTAACAAGAGTGACTACTATTTAAAGTACACTTCGCATAACGGCTCAGTTTTTACTTATTGGCTTCTTCTAGTTCCACATATCACCTACAAAAAGTTACAAGCCATGGAAGTGTCCCATTATTTTAATTCGCTCTTTTCTTTTAAATGAGTGAGAAATGTGTTTTTCTTTTTTGGTCCATTTGAATAGCAGGTAATCAGCTTAAGTGTGATAGTCTTTTGCAGATCATCATACATCGGATCAGATTACAGTAATTGTGTATAATTAAATATAGAACAATCGATTTGAAGTAAAATTGGCCGAACTAAATCCTTGAGTGTCAAGGAAAGATACAAAATTAAAACGTACAAGTAGTTTGGAATTTCTATTCATCAAATAGTCAGAAAAACTAATAGAAGTCGCAAAGTTGTGACGACATATTTACGTAACACCAAAGGCTATGGAAATAATATGAAAGGTCGAACAGCAAGTGCTATTACAGCCGCTGACAAGAAGGCTATTCTAAGATATGCCTCAAATTCACACGACTCTGACGCCAAAATCAAGGTAAAACCTGGCGTAAGTGCAAGTGTATCAACGGTAAAAAGAGTTATTTTCAAAGCAGAAAGCACAGATGCAACGCTTGGGACTTAAAAAGAAACCATCGCTAGACAATCTTCGTAGGGAACGTCGCCTTAATTTTTGTCGTACGACTATGACGTGGAGTAGAGAGTGGAATAGAATTTTATTTTCCGAAATGTATTATATTTTCCGAAAATAAATTTAATTTAGAGGGTCCTGATGTATATAATTACTACTTGTACAATCTTCGAAAAGGAGAACACCTACTCAATCGATTACACAGCCGGGAAGGTGGAGTTATGGTATGGGGAGCGATCTATTATTATGGCACAGTAGAGCCGTGCTGAAAAACTTTTCCTGAAGTTAAAAATGTTGTCGGAGACTTAGCATGGAAATTCCAGCATGACAACGCGATCAACCCACACAGCAAGAGTCGTCAAAGCATGGATTGAAAGCCAAATTATTGAGGGTATAAACTGGCCGCCTTACTCTCTAGACTTAAACATTATTGAAAACGTCTGGGGATGGTTAGTACGCAAGGTGTACGAATCAGGCAAGCAATATTCAAGCGAAAGTGAACTCATTAATGGAATTAAACAGACTTGGTCGTGTATTTCGCTGGACCTAACCAAAAAACTGTATGATTCTTTACCAAACAGAATATATGAATGTATTCTCAACCAGGGCAAAAGCAACCACTACTAAATTGTACTTAAAATACTTATTTTTTCAATTAAATGTAAGCAAACAATAATACTTTACTGTAGAATTAATATTTTCGTGTATAATATAATTTTTGGAAGGGGGAATATTCAAATGAACCAAAAACTGAAATTGAATTTCTGACTTTTTTTTTGTGTTTAATGTTTTAGTACTTAATTAATTAAAAGGAAAGAAAATTTATGTTATAAGATTACAGCAAATACATGAAATATGGTTTATAAAAGCACAACGAGTTCATTATAATAATGATGAACATGTGATGCACGTATGATTAATTTTAATTTCATTGGGTTCTCAGTGTATAAGTAATACTCAATTTGTGCATCAACCTCGCCACATATTCAATTAATTTTCCTTGCAAAGTATTGAGAAACTGAAATTTGGACAAATGCAGACAACCATTTTTAAAATGTTTTGCTTCGAACATCTGTCAATATTTCTGAACGATTGTGGAAAATTAGAAACAAAGCTAAATAAGACTCTACAATGAAAGGATAGATATAAAATGAAAAAAAAAACTATTCGTACAATTATGCATTTAATACCATAAAGTTTTTCTATACGAAATTGAACTACAGTGATTGAAATAAATGGTTTATTTTTCAGTGAAAACATAATACATTTGTTCAGTAAAAATATATATAAATATTTGTCATTTATGTAGTTATTTTTTTCACATCCATATCTTATAATTTAACGCCGAAAGATTAGATTATCATGAAGTGATAACAAGCACCAATAATTGTTATTGCCTAGCCAGCTGGTGATACTTAAAAGCTGTATAACATTTGAAAACGTCTTGCAGGAATCACATGTCATTCGCATACTTATATTACAATTTAAAGCTCGATTGTTATACTGCGATAACAAGCACCTTTAACTTTTATTACCTGACAAGCCGGATGATGCCTCCAAGACAAAATTTGCATTAAACAATAACACGTTTTGGATTCATTTATTTGCCAACAGTCACTTGGTAATTTTCAAAACCTAAAATGCGACAATTTTGACGATTAAACCATCATCACCAAAGATGATTTTGTTCAAAAAATTTGCATTTGCTTATTGTTGTACGATAATCCATTCAATGCACAAAATTAAAATTATGCGTGAATTTTGATGCGCGTTTTATTATGTCGTTAGACCTTTTAATTATGTTTATTTAAGGCAATAATAAATCGTTCATGGGTACTCAATTAACAAGTTATTATCGAAGCCACGGTTAACTGGCAACATTTTTATTCATGAAAAGTATATATGACCTAGTCCTTCTAATAAAATCTTGGTCGGTTATTTAAACCATTTTCCAAACAGGCATACAAATTGGTTGAGATACAAGATGTGCATAAGCTCTCATCTGTGGCAAAACTTTTCTCTCAAAACACCAGATGAAATTCAGTCTGCCATCAACGTCCTCACTACCACAATGACAACTGCCGCAAACTTGGCAACTCCGCACAAGGTCCATGCTAAAACAAAAAATGACTCCTCATGTCATATTGAATCTCTAATCAAAGAGAAAAGGAAAGCGAGAAGACGATGGCAAAAGCACAGATCTCCCTACCTCAAAGCTCGTCTCGACCAGTGCAAGTCAAAACTGAGGTCAACTCTGGATGAAAAAAAAGAAATCTCCGAAGCCCGCTACTTATCTCGTCTAGGAGCCACACAAAACACTAACTATAGCCTGTACAAGGCAACTACAGCGTCCTATAACACAGGAGTCTCCAATACGGATGAAAGATGGAGGATGGGCAAGGAGTAGTGATGAAAAAGTGAAAGATTTTGCTGATCATCTGGAAGAAGTATTTACTCCCAACAATACAATCTCTCGTGTGAATTCAACTATCATTAGCCCAATGGTCACAAATCCAATGAAAATAAGTCTATCTCTCTTAAAGAAAAATGTTCTCTCGTTGAAAATGAATAAATCTCCTCGACACGATAAAATAACAGCGAAAATGATTTCAGAACTCCCCCACAATATCCTCAAATTAGTTTTATTTATATTTAATGCTATACTTCGAATAGGATACCTTCCTCGATCATGTAAGCTGTCTGAAATAATAATGATCCCAAAACCTGGAAAGGAACTGTCACAAATTACATCCTATAGACCCATAAGTTTACTCTTTATTTTGTCTAAACTGTTTGAAAAGATCTTTCTCCAAATGCTGTATACCCATATTGAAGCAAACTATGTAATACCCATGCACCAATTTGAGGTCATGGAACGATAGAACAAGTACACCGTATAGTAACCCAGATCAGAAAAACATTCGAATATCGGAAATATTGCTCAGCTCACTTTATAGACATCTCCCAAGCCTTTGATAAAGTGTGGCAGAAAGCCTTATTCACAAAATAGTCTCTTTTCTACCTGCAAATACCCACAAGCTCCTGGAGAGCTATCTGAAGGATCGATCTTTTGTAGTAAAATCGAAGGACGCTGTTTCAACTCAAATAAAAGTTTCAGCAGGAGTTCCGCAGGGCAGTACACAAGGCCCCATACTATATACCATCTACACCTCTGACATGCCTGTTCATTCCCTAACTCAAACCTCAACTTTCGCTGATGACACTGCATTCATGAGCACTAGCACTTGCCCATTAATGGCTTCTAGACAACTGCAGTCTCATATACACACATTAGAATCTTGGCTCGAAAAGTGGAAGATAAAAGTAAATGCCACTAAGAGTGTACAGGTTACATTCTCTGTTAGGCAGAACAATTGCCCAGCCCTCACTATTCACGGTAGTACCATACCCGTTCATAACCATGTCAAACATTTGGGTATTCACCTTGACCGACGTCTCATCTGGAAAAATCACATTGGCTCAAAGATCATACAATTGAAATTAAAAACGGCTCAACTACACTGGCTTATTGGCTCCCAGTCTACTCTCAGTTTGAAAAATAAAATCACCATCTACAAAACCATATTGAAGCCAATATGGACATACTGCATCCAATTGTGGGGAACGGCATCGGCTTCTAGCATAAATAAGCTACAGAGAAGACAATCAAGAATACTGCGCCAAATTTGTGGTGCTCCATGGTATATTAGGAATGATAACATACACAAAGATTTAAACATTCCTTATATTTCCGAGGAAATAATAATAAATTAAGCAGGTCATATGCATCGAAGTTGTCGAAGTTTTCCCGGTCATATACGGCTAAAAAGAAAGGACACGCTAGACTTGGTCCGGTGATAAACAGTTCTGCTCGCCAAAAACAAGATCCGACAATGGCAGGATACTTTAGTTTAAGATAGGATTAAGATTTGAATACATATTGTAAATTTCGAAAGAAAGATCCAATAAAGAAAATGAATGAAAAAAAAAATGTAGTGAACCAATAGCCGCTATAGCCGGGGTATTTAATGCCGCATAACTGAGTAATTACTGCCAACGCGTCCGCTTGAGGTTCTAACCTCCAAAGCAAAGTTCGAAAAATATACTTTTCATTATTTAATCCAATTACTTAAAAATAACGAAAATCATTTTTTCCTCTGATTACCTAATTCACTGCCTGGTCACATTCTACCAGCAATGTTACAAAGTATAAAAATATATTTACATCTATAAAATTCATATATGCAAATTAAGCAACAGCTCACTTACAAAATATAAGAAAACACAAGAAAATACAGTTCAAAACAAATTTACAATCAACATGCTTATTGCTCAATATGCACGAATATTGTCTTAACACAGATTGTATTTCCTGGAAAAATGATATCGTTATCGCGATATGTGATTAACATAATTTGCTCAATATTATTCTTCTCAGGCTCCTTGAAAAAATAAAGATAGGCACACTGTCTATTTTTTGTCCCTTCATTTCATACTATGTTCGTGACTTAATTTAGCAAGTATTTTTTTTAATTTTATTACCAACTGAGATTTCCTCCCGTCATTATTGATGATATAGCCAAATTCAAGTGTTTTGTTTTTTGCAAAAAATAACGAAGTGCTTTTATTGATTTGTCATCCCATCGCTAACTTGCAAAGGAATCGATTTTTATTAAACGACTGCGTAAGGTAGTTATGTATGAGTAATATGAGAGAACAGGATTCTTGCCAAATCTGAATAATTTAAGTACAGGGTGTCCTTCGGGAAGGTATACCACTTTGTTTGTTTATAATTTTTGATTACGTATAGAGAATGGATCTTATAATGATAAACGTTTTATTTAATGTCGGCAATTTTGAATGGAATACAATATCTGATAAATGTCCGCCTCTGTTAGCCTCACAAATGCGAGCCCTTTTGAGCACATGTTTCATTACATTCTCACACATTTCATGCGGTATTATATTAATTTCATCACGATCATTTTGTTTGAGTTGCTCAAGCGTTTCTGGTTTGTTTGCATAAATCTTGCTTTTTATATGTCCCCACAAAAAGAAGTCCGGAGCAGTCAAATCAGGCGACCGCGGAAGCCAATCAACATCACCATCTCTTGAAATAACTTGTTGTGGAAAGAGGTCTCGCAGTAATTCCATTGTAATCCTGGCTGTATGCGATGTGGCACTGTCTTGTTGATACCACATGTTGATCAAGACCAAAGCATGCAGTTGTGGCGTTAAAAAGTTTTCAATCATATTACGATATCGCTCCCAATTGACATTTACCGTTACGCCGTTTTCAATTTCAAAGAAGTAAGGTCCAAATTGCACACCAGACTGTCACTTTTATTGGATGCAAAGGTGACTGATGAACAATTTTAAGGGGTTTCTATTGCCCAGAACAGACTATTCTGCATATTCACATATCCATTCAAATGAAAATGTGCCTCGTCGTCACTCATTATGATTTTTTCATGAAAATCGGGGTTGTCATGGGCTAGCTGTAACATCATATTGGCATATGTACGGCGCCGGAAATGGTCTTGAGGAAGAAGCTTTTCTGTCAACTGACTCTTAAATGGGAGCAAATGCAAATCCTTGTGCAAAATTGTGGCCAAAGTTGTTCTTTGAAGTCGAAGCTACTGAGCACGGCGTCGAATTGAGATTGATGGATTGTTTTGAACACTTTCTTGAGCAGCAGTAATGTTTTCAGCCGACCTTGCAGTACGTTGTGGTCCATGCTTGGCCCTATCAGCTACAGAAACTCTTTCTTCTTATTCATTCACTACACGATAAATAGTGCGTCTTGTTGTCACGCTATTTCTCTTAAAAATTTCACGTAACTTTTTCATCGTCACAGTAATCGATTAATGATTTTGAGAAAATATTTTAACGATTAAAACACGTTGGTTTATCGAATATTTTTCCATAACAAGTTTGCCACGTCTCTACTTCACGACTGCCAAATATGAACCGTCAAGACTAATGTTTACCAAAATGGCGGCAAAACAAAGTTTTATACCTTCCCGACGGACACCCTGTATTACAAATATTCTAAATAATCTAAGTATTTTAAATGTTCACAGTATTCAAAATATTCAAATTATTCAAAATTTTCTATATATTCAAAATATTTAAAGTACTTAATGTATTCGAATGTAGTTAAATTAAAAAATATAATTAAAAATTACAAAATTTCAAATTATTGAAAATAATGAAAATATTAAAAATTTTCAATTTGTTCAAAATATTTTAAATATTTAAAATGCTTAAAATATTCAAATGTAGTTAAATTAAAAAAAAAATAAAAATTAAAAATAAAAAATTTCAAAAAAAAAATTAAAAATAAAAAATTCAAAAATTTCAAATTATTGAAAATAATGAAAATATTGAAAATATGAAAGATATTGAACATATTGAAAACATACAAAATATTCAAAATATGATGTTCAAAATATTGAAAATATTGAACATATAGAAAATATAAAAAATATTCAAAGTAATCAAAATATTCAAAGTAATCAAAATATTGAAATTATTCAAAATTTTCAATATATCCAAAACATTTTAAATATTTAACATATTCGAATGTAGTTAAATTAAAAAAAAATTAAAAATAAAAAATTAAAAAATTTCAAGTTATTGAAAATAATGAAAATATTGAAAATATTGAAGATATTTAACATATTGAAAATATTGAGAATATAGAAAATATTCAAAATACGATATTCAAAATATTGAACATATTGAAAAATTCAAAATATTAAATATATTAAAGGAAATACTAAAAATATTAAAGTAACTGCGTTCCTTGTATGGGATACGGGAGACCTAAATTTTATGATTTTATATCCAAACCATTTTTACACTGACTGAAAAAAATTTAGCGTTTAATGATGATTTCAAACCTAAACGACGGAGTTCTTTAACTTTATAACAACACAATGTGCCAGATATGATCCCGAGATCCAATAAATTTCTCACTCAAATAAGAAAAAATATATTATATCCTCATATTTAAAATTGTATACTAAAATTACATTTTTGCCCTCTGCAAATTATATTCCCTTCATATGTTCGAATTGCGATGTTTAGCATTAAAAAGTCCAGAATACGTTTGATTTGAATTTTCGGGAAATTTCTTAGTATCCCGATGTTTCCGATTCTTATCAATTTCTTGTACAGAAACTTCATTATTTACGAGGCAACTGCAATGGTAATAAACGATTTTACACGTAATTATACCGAGGATCTCAACGTATGAGTAATATTGAAGATGTGCGTCAATCATTCTACAAATTGCATTTATTTTGCTTCTGGATTATTACAGAACATATAACAACACTATTTATTTGATATTTGCTAAAAAAAAGAACCAGTTGAGTGACCTACATTTAACTACAGAAAATAAAATACATGTATTCAGTACAGAGGTAATAATATTTATAAGTTTTGTGTCCGGTTTAAACTTTAATAATTGTTAATTCATAATTCAATTTCATACTGACATAACAATTTAAAATCTTCTAGTTGCTGATAACATGGGTGGAGAACATTTCAAGAGTTCTGCTTCCGCCACTTCTTCCCTGCTTCCTGGTAATATTAATACTCTCTCAATGCGCTCCAAAGCGTAAAAATATACATACAGAAATTCCATTAAAATAGTAATCTTTAAACAATGTAAGAACACAGGAATTATTGGAAATTCATTTCATTCAAATTCGCAAATAATCTCAAATATTTGTTTTCGACTTTTTCTGCCACTCATAACATGTCCCATAAGCTCACTTTGTAATAAGTTCGTATATCGTTTTGAACACAAAATATAAAAATAAAAAAAAAATCTGGAAAAATAATATCATTATCATGATATATGATTAACGTAATTTCCTGGTTATTGTTTTTCGCAACCTTTAAAGGAAAAGTATAAGGGCAGTACATATTTTTGGGTCTGCAATTCATATTGTGTACTTAATTTGCAGTGTGCATTTTGTTGGTATACACTTCAATTAGGTTGTAATAAATTGCTATTCTGCCAGGAAAATTACTTTGCATATAGCTGCGTGTTTTTTTTTTCATATTTGATACCCTGTCCTAGCGAAGCATTATTGGGAAAAATACACAAAACTTCATTTCTTAAATTGTCATTCTAATAGGCATGAGTGATGTGCTAATGAATCGCTCTTTATCGCATAGGTGTGTAAGGTAGATACGTATGAATAATGTAAAAACTAAATATCTTAAGTAATACTTCTAAATTAACTCTTAAGTTTAAGATTGAACAACCTTTCCAACAATTTTGCTTTCCATTTTATTTACCCTTCATGAGCATATAGTTAATATAGTATTTATTTTTAATTAAGTTTTTCTCCCACTCAGTACTCGTAACTCCTCAGTATGACGTATGGTTAATACTAATTTGCTTAAACACCTGATGTATGAGTAACATTAATGTTGGCCATTAATCATTCAACAAACTTACTTAACTAGGCCTACGAATTATTAAGAAGTTATTAAGAAATATACCCATAGTTATAGAAACCGTGACTGTTTTTCACATAGGATTATACTTGCTATTAAATATAAAGTAATTATATTTAATAAGTAATTATATTTAATAAAGTAATTTATTTATATATTTCTCCCATTTGGAGAAATATAGGGTAATTAATGGTACATTCTTATGTAGAACCTTCACAATCTGTGTGGCAGATAGTATAAAATTACTTTTTTGAAAAGAAAAATCTAATTTTCAGTAGAAGTAACATACGTACATTTCCATATAAAGAAGGAAAATTAATGAAGTTTTAAAGTATTCAGTGCCACATTCATATATTAGGCCCGATACAAAAAATTTGCACTTAAAATGATAAATTTTTTCGTCGTAAGTACATATTTTGAAGATGTCTATTATCAATCTTGAGGTGGAGCTATTCTACATAACCGTAATTCTGCCCAAAATTACTGTTTCAGTTTTTGATGAGACTAATCTGAGGTGCTTATCTAATTATTAAATATATTTTCTCTCATTACGATGTGTAACATATTCATAAAATCTAATATTCACAAAACGAAAGAGAGGAATAAGAGAAATTAGACCTCCATATAAACCGATCACTCAAATCACTCTACTCAAATTTGTAATATTTTCGCCATAACAAGATTTATAACGTTTAACGTACATTACGTCATTGCATCTAAGAAAATATTTTTGATAAGTATTAACGATAAAATACTGAAAGGGAATGCGTTCCAGATGTAAGTCATCAATGAAAAGCTACAAAATTTGTCTAAACATCTTACATAAAATTTCATTTAATAATAAAAAAATACAACCAAACACAGTTGTAAAATAAACTTATTGTAGGTTTAAATTGCTTTCATTTTAGTTATTTCATGGGATTTTTGTGTTAGAATTTTAATAAAATCTCTCCGAATAATAAAACCCTTCATATAAACCTCACATATAAAAGAAAAAAGTGACGATTGGAAATACCCCAAAAAAAGACGACATTGCCAATCGACCATTGATGCTATTCTTAATACGTAATGTGAGGAATTGGAGGAAAAAATCAGAGGCCGTAGAAGCCAGTTTAAAAAAAAAGGTACAAGTGTACGTATGATTAATATTAATTAATTCGAACTCACAGCCTATAAGTAATATTAAAATTGTGCTTCAACCATTCGAAAAATTTCCCTTTTTATTACTGTATATTATCTAGACTGTGCAGTATAACCACAGCGCTCGTAACAGCGACTGCAAATTGGTTCATCCCAACATTAACTGAAAAATATTACGGAATGACACTCCATTAGGATTCACATTTGTAGTGAGAGGACAGGATAAGGTGATGAAAAGTACACATCACTCAAAGTTTTACTGATCTGTTAAAGTAAATTACTCAAACGCTTAAAATTCGTTTGTCCGTTTAAAGAAACCCCTTAAATTCTTTATGTTTTATACGATAACAACTTACAAATTGCCATCGTAGCGGCCTTTGACCACTGAATCGTTCATAATTGTAACTACCTACTGACTATTACTACATACCGAAAAAAAAAATGATTTTGTTTACAAATGTCAAAGGTCATTCTTTACTCTTGGTAACTAAGAATGAGAGACGTCCTTAGTTCATAAACCGGTGATGAATGCCGGAATAACGTGGGCTCGTTTTTTGTTGATATGACGACAACAGTTTCTTTTTTTTTTTTTTTGAGATAGTTTGATAGTTTGAACTATACTAAATACGTTAGCAATGGGAAAAAGTTTTGGTTGGCGTTTCAGTTCCTGCCAAATTCTTCTCTAATATTATGGAGTTGTAATTCGTTGAAACATATTGCATATGTATATAAAAGAAGCTGAATATCGGAACCTTAACGTAAGAACAATAATTTCAATTCTTGTTGTTGGGTTTTGAAAACAAAACACTCAGTATGGTAGTTGAATAGCCTTCTTTCGTATTAAAATTTAACTGAAATACGAGTTTGATTTCATTTTTGGTTATAATAAATTTGTGAAAAATACTTTGTCAATAACTGACTACCAGTGGAACTCTTTGGAATATGATCGATGTTGAGAATATGACAGGCGGATTTCGAATTGGAATTCATCAAAGAAAACGTAATTCTTCTCTCTTTGCTACCTAACTAGTGCATTTCACATGGAACAGATTTTTACTTTCAGTCTTTTCGCTTGTTCACTGAGCTACATTTCCACTCTACCAATATGATTAATCAGCGGTAAAATCAGAGATTTTCACGAAATTTCGGTTTTAATTTTTTTTTGTAAATCCATATACTTTGCGCTTTTATATTAGAAATTTGTTTCTGATTCATATTTATACTTTGACAAGTTTCTTATTTGAAATAAAATTCTAAATCTATGAGGTGTGGCCAAAAAATAACCGTTATTGTTTATTTATGTTTCCAAAAAGTATTTATTTATTCATCAATTCCTATTTTATTTCCTCAGATATAATACAATTGTGCCAGCGTTTCTTCTAATCCTCGAAACACTTCTAAAACGCGCTTTTTGGTATCGCAAACAGTACCTGTTTCGATTTTTCTTTTGTCTTCTCAATCGTAGCAAAACGCTTTCCTAAGGAACGCTAGGAAAAAACGCTAACTAAGGACGTCTCTCATTCTTAGTTACCAAGAGTAAAGAATGAATGTGTAAAACTGACCTCTCTGTACGATGATGACATACAATTAATATTAATATAAATTATAATGGGTGGCACATAAGTAACGTTAACGGAACCAATTGCATTTTATATAGGAAAGATGTAACATATGTAAAATTCTTTGCAAAGACCGCCTAGACATCTCTAATTGCTCAGAACGTCGCCTGGAGGAAGTTTCGGGGTTTTCCTCAATACTTCCTTGCACTCGAGCAATGGTCGCTTCATTTTGAACTGCACGAGGACTTCCAGCACGCGGAAGATCACAGACAGCCCCTTGTTGCCCAAAACGCGAACCAATCGGTAAATTGTTGGAGCACTAGGAGCATTTCGGACATGAAAGAAATTTCGATATTATCTGAATAATCGAATGCTGAATTTCAACGTAAAATTAAACAACTTTGATTCTTTGTTCTGTTCTGAGCCTCTCCATCATAAATTTCTCAAATATTATTTAATTATTTAAACAAAAAAAATGTATTCACTTATCAAATTTTAGCGTTACTAATGCGCCACCCTATAATTGTGTCTCAACCATTTTACACATTTAATTATATGACCTCCTATGAATGATTGCTAAACTTAAATCTATCCTTAGTACAAGTAATTTTGACTGCAAATCGGACATCGGCCACATAAAATTATACTTGATTTTAAGTGTAAAATAATTAGTCATTCGGAGAAAGAACTATGGAGTAGTTTGTGCTATTTTTCTTTACAAAGTTATCACTATTTATGTGGCAGTACGTTTAAAACGTATGATTAATATTAATTTCTGAGGATCCCCACAACGTATGAGTAATGCGAAAACTGTCTGTTCTACAAAATAGTTTTAATGCCATTTAACCACAAATTATTTGGCCCGACTTACATGCTTAAATTATATTTTTCTAGTAAAAAAGCGGTATAAGTTAGATATACAATATTTCTGGATTATAATTCATAACTTATAATTGTAGAGGACATTGATCATTGGAACTTACAGTGACGTGAAGAATAATGGGGACACTTATGCCCAACAATAATATTTGATCAGAAAATAAGTAAAATGAGAGAATTGCTCATAAATAACTGTATTAATTTTCAGCTAATATATTACAGAAACAAGATCCTTTACAAAAATTTTTAGAATTTGCATGCATTTAAAAAAATATGTTATTAAGCAGAGATCAGTTAGTTTTGGTAGTGCGAATTAATAAGCACAGTTTGTCGATTAACTACAATAAAATAATATCAAAACTTTTAAAAGTTATTTTTTGTGTGCAAAAGGTAAGAAGAGTGATTTTAGGGAAACTTTAAATTCAATTCAAACTTAAGAACAGCAAAATTTTGTAGTTT
This sequence comes from Philornis downsi, assembly GCA_019455685.1. Lineage (NCBI taxonomy): Eukaryota > Metazoa > Arthropoda > Insecta > Diptera > Muscidae > Philornis > Philornis downsi. The sequence goes on along the minus strand of JAHXMU010032845.1, from coordinate 2,586 downwards.
TTTTTGGGAAAAATGGGAAAATCTAAGCACTGTGACCTGGAACTAAGAAAAACTATTAAAAATTTGCGTAAAGATGGAAATTCTTATAGAAAAATTTCAAGGTTGTCTGGAATTTCAAAAACAATGGTTGAAAATGCAGTCAAATGGATTCCGGTAAGAGAAACACGTGGTAGAAAACCAAACATTACGCCTACAGTTAAACATGGAATCATTCGATGTGTAAAAAAGAATCCATTTATCTCATCGAAACAGATAAAAAATGGTTTAAACATAGAAATTGACACATCAACAATTCGAAAAACACTTATTAAAGAGAACCTTAAAGCTTGTAGTGCTAGAAAAGTACCAATGTTGTCGAAGAAGAACGTACAACAAAGGCTAAAATTTACTGATGTTCACTCATGCTGGCCTCAAGAAAAATGGAGAAATATTCTATGGTCGGATGAGACAAAAATTAATTTATTTAATTCAGATAGGAGTTTTCATACTGTAAGAAGACCAATTAATACGGAACACAACCCAAAATACACTCTTAAGACGGTAAAGCATGGTGGTGGTAATATCATTGTTTGGGGTCATTGTCCTGTTGGAACACCCACCACAGTGGCATATTTTCTTCGGCATAAGGAAGCATACAATTTTGTAGAATGTCAACATAATCTGTAGCTTTTATAATGCCCTGTATACGATACAGTGGCCCAACACCATAGTAGGAAAATGATCCCCAAACATACGGCAAAGTGCACCAAGACGTTTTGGTTTGGGAATAACAAGATAAATTTATTAGAATGGGCTGCGCAGTCTCCCGATCTAAATCCAATCGAGAATTTGTGGAATATAGTGAAAACTTCAATTAGAGGAAAGTGTCCCACGAACTGCGATCAGCTATGGGAATTAATTCAGGCTACGTGGAATGATATACCGATTTCAGTCTGTCAAAACCTTGTTGACTCTATGCCCCGATGATGCCTAGCAGTTTTAAAAAACAAAGGAGCCCCACGAAATATTAACTACTGAAAAACAATATTATAACAGTATTAATTGTGAATCTTTTCTTTTTTTGTTAATGTTATAGTATTATTTAGATGAAAACGCGAATTGTCTTTATTTTTTTCACAGGGTGAATTTGTATTTTAAGTTTAATTTATACAAAAAATTTAAAATAAGAACAACAATTTTAAAAAACATAATGGAACTCGTTTTTGTAATAGATTACACAAAAATAAGTATAGTTATTTTTAGCAATTTCTCTTTTTACTTATTTTCTTATCAAATGTAATAGTTTGACATTAGTGTCCTTATTATTTTTCACATCACTGTAAAGGACTACTAATATCTACTGACTTATTCATTTAAAAAAATTTGCTGATTACTGACTGTTCCGATCTTTTTGCGTTATTGTTAATTGAGTAGGAAAGTAAACAAAATCATAGTTGTCATTTCTCAGCTGTCCCCATAAACACATTTCATGTCTGAGTGCTTCTACAACTTTTTATTACATTGCCTGTCTACTGGCCTACATCGCTACTCTGCTAAAATTATCACTAAAAATATACATAATTGCTTAAAAGTCAAAAAATCAATTAAGGCAGTATTCCCCCTAAGCAACACAAGAAAATAAAGATTATTGAAATTTTGTATTCAATAAAAATTCATAAATAATTTCAAATGTCTGCTCAAAAATTCCCCCATCCCACTCATATGTAAATGTCCAAACTTGCACATTGCAAAATATTCACAAATATTGATTTTAACACAGGCTATAAAAATAAAAAATTTCTTTAAGAATAATATTATTATTTCGTTGTGTGATTACCATAATTTACTAAATATTATGCTTCTCAGCCTTTGTGATACGAGAGCGCTATCTATTATAAGCTTTACAATACATTCATATTACATTCATTATTTTGGGCGATACATTTTCTCGGAATGCAGGAATTTAATTAATTTCTAATACATACTCGTAGATAGATATTCGTTTCCTGATGGCGTTTGTGTTCATAAAATTCCATATTGATTAGATGTCTATCGATTTCAATTACGCTCACGGTTTTGTGCACAGCTGTAACATCTAACTGCACAGTAAATGGACTTCACATGAGGTTTATGGTGTATACAGTTGGCATATGATAAGAAAACTATTAGAGTGCTGAAAAATCCAACATTTTCAGAAAACCGGGTTTCTGTACTTCAAAGAAGAAACATGTTTATTTGAAAATCCAGTTTTCAGTTATTTAAAAAAAAAATACTGTAAATACGTTCTATTACAAAAAAGAAACCAAAACCGAATTTTTAAACGAAACAAATTAATTCAAATTAGTTAAGAAACCGCTTTTTATTGGTACGAAAAACACAAAAGCGGTCCCAGCCTTCTATTTCAACCCAAAATCTGGAATTTAAATCAAGTATGCAGCAGGTGTAGGTCGAAAAAATGTACGTCCGCCACCACATACAGTAAAAAATTAATCAAAAACAATTCTATAAAATTTAGAAATTATTCTTTTGCTACGACCTCAAGCGAGTGAGTTGGAATCTTTGTATTATATAAAATTTATAAATTATTCTTTTGCCATGACCTCAAGT
>JAHXMU010032843.1:0-12280 GCA_019455685.1 Philornis downsi | reverse complement strand
TATTATATTATCATATTATCATATTATCATATTATCATATTATCATACTATCATATTATAATATTATCATATTACCATATTATCGTATTATCATATTATCTTATTATCTTATCATATTGTCATATAATAAATTATAAATACTCTTGTTACAACCTACTAAGTAAAATAAATCTTACGTAAACCTCTTTTCGCCCAACTCGTTCTTCCGATTTGGAATGGAAAGTGTTTGTAGACAACTGGTCAATGTAGACGTTCGTCACTATCATAATTAGTTCCGACTTTGTTGTATTCTCTTTCTTCGCATCTAGTTTTCCGGTAAAGTCTCTACAGTGGAATATATAGCAATGAAACCATTTTTCGCTTGCAGTGCTGGTGGATCCAAAAATTATTTTGAAATTAAAATTGGGATGCACTAAAAAAGCGTGGCATACATTTTGATGATAGCTTTTGTATTTTCAACTGTTTGTGCAGCATTGGAATCATTGCTCCAAGAAAAATTACGTCAATAAAACAAACTTTAGCGATGATTTCAGGTGTAGCTATGTCAGTTTCACTACCAAGAAAGGTGCATCATATGTGAATGTATGACCTCGTTTAAATACTCTTCGCCGATTGTAAACAGTCGCAAGCTAAGTAGTAGATTTGCTTCAGCTTTGAGATTTGAAATCAGCTTTGAGATATTTTAAATTTGGGACCATTTGTCTGTTTACGAATCAGGATCCGCGTTCGATTTAAGAAGGTTTGTAGTCAATTATATTTTTTTTTGCGCACAATTTAACCTCTTTAAAACTAAATTCATAAGAATATATTAGATTTTTGGCAATTTTCGTAACAGGATTTCATTGAGCTTTACTAAGTATTGCCACAAAACTGATTATTCATGTATGTCCGGTTACTGATAGCATTCAAAACTGACAATTATGTATACGGTTCTATCAAACAACCAAACACTAATTTAACGCATATTTGTCGTCTTTCGTAAATACGGCAGACATAAAACCTAATTGCATCATTACCACAAATCACACTAATCACACTTAAACATAAATCGCTAAATGCTTTATTTACATTTAAATAGCTATCAAATGAGACTGTATATGATTATCGTTAAATTTAATGGCAAATTCATGAGTCTTCAGTTTTATGAAGCCATCTTAAAATGCGTTTAAATGTGAATGCACTACAATGGTGAATTTATTTCACTAGACATTCATAAAACTTCGATAGTAACGCACAAATCCCATTGCCGTCATCGTTCAGTCATCATCCAAAACTTTGTCGCTTATTTTACCCACCAGACATTAACATATAAACGCATTCAAATCGGCTGAATTGAATGGCCAAAAGAAACATCTTCCGCATTCGTAGCACAAAATAGCTATTAAATTCCATCGAAACATGCAAAACGAAAAGGCACTTGATTTGCTTAAATTGCAGATGTGACTCTTGTGAGTATTTTAAACGAAATCATAACAACACAAGAAAATCATACAAAAAACAATTGAAATGGCCTAAAAACGCGCAGCTAATGGCCGAAAGAGTGAAGAAAAACCTGTGAATTGCAGGGAAACTTTAACTTGCATGTGAATAATATGTGTGCGAGCGAGTGTTTGAGTGCGATTGTGTGTGTTAAATTTGTTGCAAAATGCGTTTGACAATTGAAAATCATAGAAATAAAAATGTTTAGGAAATTTGTAACAAAAACGTGACTTTTGATTAAATGTTCATGATGATGACGTTGATGATAGAGATGACACACAGTGGGTGAATTAGTTAAGATTTTGGAAATTTCTATTTTGCTTGCTACGAGAGCTGCTCCATATATTTCTGACCTAATTATTAATAAAGCGTTATTTATCAAGAACAATTTTTTTTTAATTTTCAAAATTTTCCCCATGAATTTGAATTTCGAATTAATTTTGAAAACATCAAGCGTTTGATCGGGTGCCAAAAATCATTGACCAAATAATTTACTTTTAATTTCAATTTACTTTTAATGTGCGATCCCAAATCATCGGTGGATTGCTTATCCATTGGTTTCTTTTTTGGTATTCTAATATGCATTTATTTGAGCCACTTTGTAGGAGTTCGCATTGTCATGAATAATGCGAACAGAGTTCCAGAATTCACAGGATATGTTGCTTCAATACTATTAACGCCACATGACCGGGTGATTATGAGGAAATATGCAACCATTTGCTTCGATAAGTTTCTTCCTCGAAGAACTTGGTGTTTTTTTTTTTTAAGTTAACTTTTTTTGTTTCCGGTTCGTATACGAATGTAATAAATATTGCATTTTTGTAAAGAAAATTGGCAGGACTTCTGTGGTGGTTTTATGTAAGTGCTAACGTGTGGCTTACTGTGTGAGTTTCCGCCCTAAGAATTTCCATTACAACTCATTAATCTGATTCTTCACCTGTGCATAAGTTATACACAACTTTTGATGCACCATTATCGAATTTGTTTAATTCTGTTTTTTTTTTTGTGCCAATTGACACAATATTTTTTTGAGTATTTGTTAAATCGTACGGAATCCAACATGGGGAAACCATTTTTATGGCCAAATGGATACGCAATATTTAATCGATTCAATATCTCACGCTATTTCACATTACAGTCTTGCATTGTTAACTCGTGCACAGCACTGCACACCAAGCGATTGTAGATAACCCTTACGAAATTTATACCCGAAGTGAAAGAGAAAAGAACGTTTAGTTACACACCAAAACGTGCCAAGTTCAAACTAGAGCATATCGGATTGCAGTTGATAGATTCTCTCGTATTTGCTGATTAAAAATATAATTCAACTCCTCCTTAGGTTAAGTTATTCAAGAGATTTTGTTAATAAATGTAATTTATAGTTATAATTTACTGAAATGTCATGCGTCACACCTTTGAATTTATGATGAAGCGTTGAAGAGAGTGTTTTGGTGCGTAAACGTTACGTCGATGCATTGTTTGTATCTCATACGTAAATTAAATTTATTAAAATGTTGCATACGCCACCTATCGCGCACTAAATGTACTTTAATTGGAATCATTAATGCAATTTAAGTTGCTTAAGCAAAAGTTGAAATTGAATTTTCATTACAAACGTTTGCATGTGAAAAGACTGTTTTGGCTGTATGTAAAGGGTGATCTTTTCATCGTAGTTTTTTTTTTAATAGAATAAAACACTCAAATTTCCATCATAGATTAAATTTTTTTATTGGAATCGATAAACTGGTCTCTGCCATTTAATTTTTAAAGATATTTTCATGTAAATATTGTCCGCGGCTCCGTCTCAAAATGTCTATTCGGAAGATCCAATTTTTCGTCACTTTTTCGAACATTTCGGCCTGTATTCCACGAATAACGCGTGTTATGTTATCCTGTAAGGCTTCAATAGTGTTCGGCTTGCCCACATAGACTAACGATTTGACCCAATTCCGCAAGAAATAATCAAGAGGCATTAAATCGCAAGATCTTGGAGGCCAACTCACAGGATTAAATCGAGAGAAAAGCTGCTCACCAAATTCATTCCTCAACATATCCATTGTTTCACGAGCAGTGTGGCATATTGCACCGTCCTGATGAAACCACATTTCAACTGAGTTCAATTCAGCCAATTGGGCCAAAAAAAAAAATCGCGTATCATAGCTCGACATCGTTCGTCGTTGACGGTAACGTTTCTTCCATGGCCGTCTTTGAAGAAAAATGGACCGATGATGTCACCAGCCCATAAACCACACCAGACTGTCGTTTTTCATGTATGGCATGTGGCTGTTCATCACTCCAGATGCAGCAGTTTTGCTTGTGTACGTATCCGTTCAGCAAGAAATGAGCCTCATCGCTGAACACAATTTTTTGATAAAACAGCGGATTTTCATTGAGCTTTTGTAAAGCTCATTCACCAAAAATTATATGTTGTGGTAGATCATTCGGCTTCAATTCTTGCGTGAGTTGGATTTTATAGGTTTTCAAACCCAAATCAACGTGTAAAATTTTCTGAATGCACTCTACGCATGCGAGTCGATGGTTTTATGTCCAACAAAGTACATTTGGTGCGAAATTTGGAGATAACAGCACGAATTGTTGATTCATCAGGTCGATTACGACGACCATAAAATGCTCGTATCAACAGAGCACGAATTTTGATAAAACATTTCAACGATTTGCAATCGTTGCTCGTTTGTTACTCTTTCCATGATGAAATGGCAGAGTATACTGTACACCTTTCACTTTGGCAGATGACATTTGGCCGCCATTACCAACCAGTGCTGCCAAGCTGAAAAACTTACATCTTAAAAAATCACCCTGTATAATAAGAAGTCTTTCTTTCAATTATTTATGAACCACCAATCGAATTTTTGTTAAAAGTGGCAAAATAGTTTGACTTGCTTTTATGCCATCACGTCTAAGGTGAACATACATCGTAATTTTCCGCTGCTTCTTCCTCTTATTGAAGGATTGTATTCACTGCAGATTTGTACTCTTCGCAATTAGTTTCATCTAAACTTTAACAATTTTGAAAGTAGAGATACAAAGTTCTGCTTTCAAGACTTCCACATATTGGTTTGAATGTATGATATCAATGAAAAAAAAAACCGTTTCACGACAATAGTAAGGACTTTTTAAGCCTAAACTTAGGACATAGAAATTGAATAGCAATATTTTTAATTCATATTTTCCTCCACTGTGAATCAGTCGTGTGGACTGTGGTGATGATGACCATAATAGTGACGACAATGATGATGGAGCCAATGATGATTATTTACCACAATTTAAATAAATTTTTGTAAAGAAAACTTCCTCAACGCTGAAGAGGAAAATCTGTGATAAAAATTTACACATTTCAAATATTTTTATTAACTTTACCTGCAAAGACGGGCAGACAAGATAACTCGAAAATCAGTCGCTATAAAATTAATTCAACGACAACAATAATTTAATGTAATTTTGAATACAATACTCATAAGTCCATCGTCTGATAATCTGTCTGTTCCTAATGCAATGGTATACTCACTTGACTTTGCATCACAATTCCAATTGTCATTCGGCTGCATACTTATATATGTGGGATATTTCTGTGCTGAGTTTCCAATGGTTGTGAAGTTGTTGCATTTTTCTTTTACTTTTTGCGTTTTTCTTGTTCAGTCTGATCTCATTCACTTTGTTTATGTCGTGCAAAATATGGCTTTAATTACACCATTTCAACGAAACATGAACATGAATGCGCTGCCTTTCAGTTATTACGAATTTACAACTGAATTGACTGACTGGGGGTCCTCCATCTGTTTCGTTTACAACGCTCCATCATTGAATGTTGATATTTACTTTTAAGATTTTGTTTTGAATTTAGGAAACGGCAACCGAAGAGGGAAAAATCAAACGCCTACAAGTTCAGAAGATCATAACAGCCCCACACATAAAGCGTTTATTTCGAGTTTATTTTTGCATTTGCAATCAACGAAATAAGTTGACAACCTTAACTAAATGTTTAATAATAAAATAAATTGCAGTTTCAGCAGCGAACTAAAACAAATGTGCTGAAACTGAGTATGTTTGTATGATGGTGTGAAACATACATACGAGTATACATATGGGAGTGTTCGTCTAGAAACGGATGTTTAATAAAAACTAGTTTAAATATTAATTTCCATATTTGATATCTGATAGGTATATACAGATTTCTTTGCCATTAATAGACTTTTTTTATTATAGCCTTAATAAATTAAGAGAAGAGGATAAGAATTGCTTTTATCAAACGGTCATAACGGGGATAATTTCACCTAAAATATCTTCAACCTATCTTAATTTAATTCTACTTTTGTGGAATGAAAATGCACCATCTAAAGAACTGAAATTTATATAATTGAATAGAGGACAACACTTACTATCACTAATTATTTTCCTTTATTATTTTTCTTTATTATTTATTTATTTATTTTCCTGATTTCACTACAACTGTTTGAGCTTTTTGAAAATAACTTTGCAATTTGCATGAATTTTGTACCACTTTGTACTTGGCAATTGCCAGCTATAATAATTTAGCAAAAATCATGGAAAATATGGAAAACTTGTACGTTATATAATTAAAAACTAAAGCTGAAACTATAAAAATGAAAAACTTAAGCTAAAAACTTGTGTTGTTTTTTGATTAATTGCCTTTACCGCGAATACTAAAGGGTGATTTTTTAATCGTAGTCTTTTTAAAAAGCGAATAAAACACTCAAATTTGCATCATATATTAAAATTTTTTATTGGAATCGATAAACTGGTCTTTGCCATTCAATTTTTAAAGATGATTTCATGTAAATGTTATCCGCGGCTCCGTCTCAAAATGTCCATTCGGAAGGTCCAATTCTTTGTCACTTTTTCGGGCATTTTGGCCTGTATTTGGCAAGAAATAATCAAGAGGCGTTAAATCGCAAGTTTTTGGGGGCCAACTCACAGGGCCGAAACGAGAGATAAGCTGCTCACAAAATTCATCCCTCAACATATCCATTGTTTCATAAGCAGTGTGGCATGTTGCATCGTCCTGATGAAACCACATGTCAACCAAGTTCAACTCAGCCAATTGGAGCAAACAAAAATCGCATATCATGGCTGGATTTCGTTCGCCGATGACCGTAACGTTTCTTCCACGGTCGTCTTTGAAGAAAAATGGACCGATGATGCCAACAGCCCATAAACCACACCAGACTGTCATTTTTTCAGGATGCATCGGTAATTTATGTATGTTGATGCAGCAGGTCGATTATGACGACCATAAAATGATCGTATCAAACGAAGCACATATGTCATAGAGCACGAATTTTGATAATTAATTTCAACGATTTGCAATCGTTGCTCGTTTGTTAGTCTTTCCATGATGAAATGGCAGAGTATACTGTACACTTTTTACTTTGACAGATGACGTTTGGATGCCATTACCAACCAGTGCTGCCAACTTGAAAAACTTAAATCTTAAAAGATCAACCTATATTTAAGTACATGTATGAAATAATCAAATAGACTTTAGCTTTATCATCTTTAGATTCGATTTCATAGGTTCAGACATTAAATACTAAAGATAAGTTTAAGAAAATCTTAAAAAGCGGTAGATCATAGTCACCATAGTTTAAATTAAAAGATATCGCATCTTATTGTGTATCTGTGCACCACAATTAAAGACAGTTGAATGTCTATTAGATATTTTCATCTAATTTGGTTGGTGGAATTTGGTACCGATATTGTGATGCACCAACAATATTTGCTTGATTTAAAAACTAAATTGTTATATTCGGAAAACGATTTTGTTCTATGAAGAAGTCTAAACTAAACCAACAAAGGAATTAAAACCGGAACTTTACCAATAGACATCAATAGCAAAAGACATCAGGTCAAATATTTCGAAATTTGTGTCGAAAATCGTTTATTTCCTCCAAAAGTCATTGAAACATTTCAAATTTGTTTGTCCCTCATTCTTCAAATTTGGAATAGTTTATTTCCAATCGGGAAAACCTGCATACAAATTTGAGTCGAAAATATTCTATTTTCACCCAAACTCGTTGAAACATTTCAAATTTGTTTGACCCTCATTCTTCAAATTTAGAATAGTATATTTCCAATTGGGAAAACCAGCATATGAACTTTATTTAGGTAAACTGGCTAATAAATGCTATCAGCCTATACCCTTCCTTACGAAATTGCCTTGGATATCTTGTAATTTGTAAGTAACGATCTGAGATAATAGACATTTAATTTGCGATCAATTTCAAAATCTTAATAGATTTTTGCAAATAAAAATATTGATTTCGATTTTAGGATTTACATGCATTACAAAAATTTCATTATGCTCTACAAATTATAAATACTGAACTATTTTGCGGCAAACAAGCCCTTGAATTACAACTTATAGACGAAATAGTAATTTCTGAAAATTTTGTCATCTTGGAAAGTGTGTGTCTAGCTAATGCAGTTACAATTCAAGACTATGGTTTGGCGAAAAACTAAGGGTTGCAAGGTAAAAATACACCATAAATTGCAATAAATCCAGCTTTGTAGTGTTTAAGGCCACGGGAACCCTCGCATGGAACAAACTAGTCCGAAATTGCTAGTTGTATTAAGTGGTTACTACCGACCAACTCCTAAATTATACGCTATTTTGGGTGAAAGCCACTGGAAGAGGCATGATTAGCTCACCTAGTTACAGTCCTAGATCAGGATGTAAGAAAAAAGGCTGCATGCAAAGATTTACTAGATTCACAATAGAAAGGGCATGCAGTGGTCGAGCAGTAACTGTCCCAATCAGAATCACGTAAATCTATTCCACACATTCAAAGTAAGAGGCATAATAGTAAAATTTGTCAGATCTGGTTCAAATGGAAGGTAAACTATTGACAGGAACCAGCTTGATGGCCTCGCTCACACAGTGTGTACTGTCACGTCATAAGACCTATCAAAGATATAAAGCCGAGAGTCGGTGCCTACGGTATTATTATAAAGGGTGGCGCATAAGTAACGTTAACGGCGACTATATTGAATGCGTCCTTTTGTATCATTTGTATATGTTATATGGGAAAAGATGTGTAGTATGTGAGTATAATTTCTCTAAGTGTATATTCTAGAAAGATCATCAAAACCGCTCCCAGAACATTCAAGTATAATATATGTAATTTCTTTCCCTCTTTATCTGTAAATATGACTTTTCTAGAATTACGTTTACGACAGTAAGTTATGTTTGTTCCTCCCACTCCTATTATATAGTTTATTGTTATCTCCTTTTCACTTGTTATGTAAATAACAACATTCTAGAATTAAGTCTATGATAAACAACACTATTCTGTAAATATGTTTGTCTTTGTTGTACCCATTATGTAAATATGTGTTCTCTCTGAAATATAGTAGCATTTTTTAGAAAAAGTAATTTTAGTATAAATAGAGCAACTTTGTAATTTGGATTAATTAATAAAGTTAGCGTTGATGTGGAAATACGTTCCACGATACGATACGGAAGATCACAGACAGCCCCTTGTTGTCCAAAACGCTGAACTAATCGATAAATTGTTGGTGCGCTAGGAGCACTTCGAACATGAAAAAATTTTTGATATGATCTGAATAATCGAATGCTGACATTCAAAGTAAAATTGAGCAATTTTGGTTCTTTGTTCTGTGCTGAGCCTTTCCATCACAAAATTTCCCAAGTATTATTTAGTTAATTCTGTAAAGAGACGAAGCAAAAAGACAAACAAAAAATATATTCATTGATCAAATCTTAGCGTTACTTATACGCCACCCTATAGTATAAAATGGAATATAGCCTAGTAAAAAGTGAGCGGTACCACACTTTATCCGACTGATTAAAACACTTAACACTTTGTTACTGCTTTGTTACATCTGTCATCAGCAAATATTAAAGTTAATTCCGGCTACCGATTAGAAACCATTTTGGTTAAATCAGACGTTTTGAATGGTACGTACCAGATAGAAATATATAGCTCACCCATGTTTATTTTCGATTCCTCAATATTGTCTCATCATTCCTTTAATTATCTGGGTTTGACCTGCTGAACGAAAATCTAAATGAACGAAAGCGTGTCGCTCGAATTCGACACAAAATGGAATTCTCTATCTCGAAAGTTTTCGTGCATCTGCAGTTACGAAAATCAAAATTCAGCTTTTATATATTTGGAAATCATATTATTGCCAGATCGTAAATTTTGCATTTTTGTTGCAATTTCTTCCCAAAGGTAGCACAAATCATATGAAACTGTTCGGAGCTAAATACTACACTACATACCAGTGATCAGCTGCATACAAGAGAGAGAAAGAGAGAATGCGGATGAGAGTATAAGAGATAGAGAAGAATAGCAACAATAAATATTTGTTTGTGCACACACAACTGCCACAGAAAAATGTAAACAAACCAGACTCCATATGTATATCCCACCAGAGTGTGCAGCAGCTGCGTTGTTCACTTTTTTCCCGCTGTTGCCAACAGATGGCGCCAGCTGTAAGTGTTAGTCGATTTTGCCATAACCTAAACGTCATGAGGCAATCTTAGGCTAAACATACCTCCTCGACACAATAGTGATTTCTTTTGACGTCATATTCTTTTGATCATGTGAATATGTATTATTTTGTGCCAAATAATCGTCATATTCCGGAAGTATTGATTTTTTTCTTTCAATCGAAGAAAACCTTGGCTGAAGCTCATCGAGAGCTTCAAAACGTTTACGGAGAAACTGCTTTACGTGAAACAACGTGTCGAGATTGGTTCCGTCGCTTTAAGGACGATGATTTTGATGTTGACGACCGTTCGCGTGAGGGAAACGAAAAACCTTCGAAGACACTGAATTGACGGCATTGCTTGATGGGGATACATGGCAAACGCAGGTTGAGCTTGCTTCAGTATTAGGAGTTACCCGCCAATCCATTTCCAAGTGATTGCATGCGTTGAGAATAATTCAAAAGCAAGAAACTTAGGTTCCTTATGAGTTGAAGCTGGGGGATGTTGAGCGTTTTCCGCCTGTGAACAACTACTTCAGCGACAAAAAAAGGAATGGGTTTCTTCATCGTATTGTAACGAGTGATGGACAATTTATTCATTACAGCATTCCAAAGAAAAGGGAGTCATGGACGCTGCCCGGTCATGCCTCCACGTTGTCGCCTCGGCCGAATATTCACGCTGCGAGGCTAATGCTCTGTTTTTGGTGGGACCAGGTCGATGTTATTTATTACGACCTATTAAAACCAAGCGAAGCCATCACTGGGGATCGGTATCGACCTTAATTAATGCGATTGAGCAGATCTCTGCGCAGGGAATGCCCACAATATGCGGAGAGGGTCGAGGAAATGATTCTTCAGCACGGCAACGGTCGGCCTCATCTGGCCAAGCCGGTTAAAACCTACCTGGAGACGCCGAAATGGAAAGTCTTTCCCCATCCGCCGTATTGCTCAGATATTGCGCCGTCCGATTATCGCTTTTTAGGTTCGACGGCACGCGGTCAGGCAGTTCCACTCATATGATGACATCAAGGAATGACTACATTCGTGTATCAAAGATCAAAAAGTGAACAGTTTCATTGTGACGGAATTCGAGCTTTGTCAGAAAGATGGGAAAAAGTAGTAGCTAGCAGTAGGCAATACTTTCAATGGATAATTTGTAAACCTGTTTTCATACCAAAGTCACATTTTTATAAAGAAAACAGAGAGAACTTTTTTCTGCACCTAATATATAAAAAGAATGATAATAAATTAACGATCATTTTATTATTTTACACTTGTCTGTTGTTATCCACCTTAATACTGCTACTTTTAAGCATTATTTTGTTTTCTTTTCCTTTACTTGGCAACAAAACGGCAAATGAGCGATTTTGATATTTTCTTGTTCGACTCGTCATGGAGTAGAAGTAGAATTCGAGAAATGCAAACTGGGTTTCTTTCGCGAAGAATACGATCGAAACCTGTCTGTCGTTCGAGATAGAGAAACAGGCCATGAGACGTGGAGGCATCAGTCCTTTCATAAAGTTAATGTCTGAGTTTCCAATTTACTGTCTAATAGTTATATTCAAATTTTAGACCGCTTTATGATCCAAAGGAAGAAGAACCTCCTTTCAGAAATTCTGCAGAAGTTTCTGCGGAATATTTCCAATATCAAGTTCGTCGCTTAAGTCTTTCGTTGTATTGCATTTTTGCACCAATTGGAAAAAATTTCAATTTGCAAATCCGTTCAAAATTAAATTTTATTAATGTATACAGAATTGCATGAAGACACGTCGCTTCAAAGTTTTGAGACTTCCCATATCAATAATAATTGTGATTAATTATTATGATCAATTTAATTAATGATTATTTAAAATACATTTCTTATAAATGCGCTCTAGTTTATAATTGCATTATTTTAGGTAGCTTATTGAGTGACATTTTTAAAATTTTTATGGCACCAATGAAAGTGGAAGTAAGTCCTTATAGTAGCTGTGGTCGTTATGGCAATACCTCATAAATCATTAGAAAAACAATTACCATAAAAGCGGCGTAGCCTAACTTCAACGTGTTGTGGTTTTCGTTGTGTTAAATTGGCACTGACATTGTCTACAAAAATGACTTAACGTGTCACATTACAGGAAAGGCGGAAATTTTATAGCCAAACATACCAGAGAGAGCAAAAAATAACTGCATAATAAAACAAAAACGGCACTACCATCACCACCATCACCACCACCACCACCATCATCATCATCATCATTACCTTTTCAATACCAGGAATATGCATTTTTTGTTCATTCATAAATAATTTAAAATACGTAGCGAAAAG
>JAHXMU010032842.1:0-15245 GCA_019455685.1 Philornis downsi | reverse complement strand
GTGCAAAGAAATACAGTCTTTACCTTTACTACGATACAATTTTTTTTATATAAGTCATTGTTCCCAAATGCAACAGAGCATATTTGTTATTGGTTGCATGATGTCGTTTCATTTGTGGCAACTTAAGTAGTTGACATGATCGCAACTACAGCAGCAAAAAAACAGCATTTGTTGCTGCCACAATTGCTGCTGTGACTGATATTATTTGTTTTTCTTTTCTTATTTTTTGTTCGTTTGCATCTCAAAGTGTTGCATTTGATGCACAAAAGAAATTATTGCAACATTACTGTTGGTGTTGCTGTTGTTGCTGATGCTGCTGCTGCTGCTGCTGTTATGCTGTTATTGCTTGCATAAAATGAAACTATTAAAATGAGAATAAGTATAGCTGCTCATATAATAAAAAAGAAACAGAAGATTGTTTAACAAAACATAGGTTTTGTAACACATTTTTGAGTTAAGGGAATTGTTTTACATTACATACATTTATTTTCGTTTTTCTTTATCACAGTGACAACATTATGTCGAAAGCGGCTTTTGTAGATATCAAACACGTGTTCCAGCAAATTCTTGCAAAATCAGTGAAATTGTTGAAATCTGAAATTAACGTCTAGATTCGCAATAGATTGACGTGACCTAAATTGTGATTTGTAACTGTACGCATTCTCTAATTTAAGGTAGAAATTTTTGCTTAAATGTAATTCAACAAGTCGATTTCATAGTCATAGGATAAATGGAGCAGGTCCGTCCAACGGTTGCCAACAAAAGTAAAACAACAATCAGTACAGAAATTTCAATCAAGTGACCTGATTCAGTGTATGGAATGGATGCAGTTTATCGCTCAGCTCTTACAAGATTACTGCTCGGAAATAACGAGCAAAAGTATGACTTACTCAATCCTTCCCTTTAGAAAATGTAGAGGAAGCATTAATTTTTGCTAAATCGCCTTTTTTTGGGGAAATTTCTTATAGGCGTTCCTATGTTGACCATTTTCATTTACTTAACAAAGTTTATTCATTCACTGGTGAGTATCAAATTACCAATTGCAATTAAATTAAAGCATTGGACAAGGAATTAATGGGTTAAATTGTGAAATTTGTATGGGATGCTGCAGAAACAGTATGATTATTCGATGTACTTTTTCATATTTTCATTCAAGCATTATAAAGCTATATAATGACCAAAAATACATATTACTGCGGACTGTTGATTAGATGCTACTGGGCAAATAGTGAATTTCAGTAAATCAGTGAATTTTTATGGTTGATAACATGGAGGTCTTTCAGCGATGTCCATTATCCGACTTAACTTTACAAAGCAATTGATGTTTCCAAAATGTCACTGAATTTGGCACAGTTTAATGAAGGGCGTCAACTTGACGTAATTTGACTCAAGTCGGCGTAACTAATAAAAATATGAACCAAAGAACATATGGGATAAAATGGCCATTGTATGGCAGGTACCAGGCGTAATTAATTTTTAGTTTTTTTGAATTTTTACTAATCATTACTAGATTATATTGTAGACAAAAATGTCGACCACTGCAAATTTTCATGCAGAAATAGAAAATGAAGTATAAAATTACGCGTAATCTTGTTTTGGAGGTTCGAAAAGTTTCCGACCGATATGGACCAGTTTTAATACTTGACAGCTACCTGGAAAAATATTAGAAATTTAATAAAGATTTTTTTAAGAAATCTCATAAAAACTTTTGATAGTAACCGTACTCGAAGCAGAGGGACAAACATATATAAATTTAAAAATCGATGAAACGCCTCTGGTCAAAATACATTGTACTTTAAGTGCTTCCCTTTGGACGTTGTATTTTACGTAATATCACATAACCAATGAAATAATATGTACTTGAATTTCTTCTGGTAAAACTTTTGATATTGTCATATTACCATATTATCATGTTATTATAATATCATATT
Organism: Philornis downsi; assembly: GCA_019455685.1. NCBI lineage: Eukaryota > Metazoa > Arthropoda > Insecta > Diptera > Muscidae > Philornis > Philornis downsi. The sequence goes on along the minus strand of JAHXMU010032842.1, from coordinate 13,314 downwards.
ATTATATTGTCATATTATTATTTTATCATATTATATTATCATATTACCATAGTATCACATTATCAGATTATCACATTATCATATTACCATATAATATCATATCATATAACAAATTATATTATATAAATTACCATATTGTCATATCATATTATCATATTGTCATATTATCATATTACCATATTATCATATTATTATATTATCATATTATCATATTTCCATATTATCATATTATACTATCATATTATCATATTGCCATACTATCATATTACCATGTTATTATATCCTCATATCATCATGTTATCATATTCTCATATTCTTATATTATTATATTATCATATTACCTTATTATCATATTCTCTTATTATCATTTTTTCACATTATCATTTTATTATATTATCATTTTACCATATTATAATATTTTCATATTATCGTGTTATCGTGGCATCGTATTACCATATTGTCATATTATCATATTCTGATATTCACATATTATTATATTATCATATCATCATATTATCTTATTATCATATTATCATTTTATCGTATTATTATCATTTTATTATATTATCATATTATCACATAATATCATAACACATAATAAATTATAAAGAGCCTTTTTATAACCTGTTAACTAATTTAAATCTTAGGTAGACCTCTTTTCTCCCTACTGTTTCCTCAGATTTGGTATAGAAAGTGTTCGCAGGCAGCTAGGTAATGTGGACGTTTGTTATTTAAAATGTTAGACAGCGCATATACCCCTAAAAACTGTGACCATCACAATTACTACTGATTTTGTCGTCTCGGCTTTTTCCGGATCTAGTTTTCCGGTGAAGTCTCTACTGTAGAATATATAGCAATGAAACCATTTTTCGCCTGCAGTACTAATGCACATATACATATATTTTGATGACAGCTTTGTATATTCTACTGTTTGTGAAGCATTGGATTCATTGTTCCAAGAGAAATTTCGTCAGTAAGGCAAACTTTAGCGATGGTTCCAGGTATAGCTATGTTAGTTTCACTACCGAAAAAGGTGCATCATACGTGAACGTATGACCTCGTTTAAATATTCTTTGCCGATGGTATACAGAGACCACAGGGGTTTAACGTGAGTCTCGCCGTGAAGGCCTTACCCACGGTGTGCGACGCACTGGGCACATTGAAATTCGATTGCCAACGCTCCCTGGATAGACAAGTTAAATTTGGACTATTTAGGAATAGGGGTTGACAATTTTGGGAGTATGCTACCGCAATTGTCAGTCAGAACTCCACATCCGAGCATTATGATCTACCAGCGATTTTGATATCGACCACAACCCGTGTGATGTTCCCATTAGGAGTCCTACACCAAGTGCTGACTATCCAGTCATCACCTGACCCAGTTGTCGCTAGTCCCTGGAGGTCCCTTATATCTGCCTATAAAGGACATTCGCACAAAACATGCCGCCAGTCTTTGACTGGTGCACCGCAATTGCACCACTCGCGACTTGTTTGTTTGCTGCACAAAATTCGTTTTCTCCATTTGGCAATAGCACAAAGATTACTCACTTTAGTCCTACAGGCACATTAGGCATGGAGTTGACTGTGTTCAAAGTTTGAAAATTTGGGTAAATCAGTAAAGATGGCACCTCTCAAAAAGTCAAGTTACATAACATCACCGTCTGGGCGCTATCCTGCAGATTTTCTAAGAATTGACTTGCTAACGAAATAGTAAAAACTTATAGCCGAAATTTGGGACAATTTGTCCTTTTAGAAATTAGGGTCCAGGTTTGATTTAAGAAAGTTTGTAGTCAACTATAATTGTTTTTTTTTTTTTGCGCACAAGTTAACCTCTTTAAAACTAAATTCACAAGGATATAGTAGACTTCTGGAAATTTTCGTAACAGGCTTTCATTAAGTGTTGCCACAGGATTGATAATTCATGTATGCGCGGTTACTGTTGGCATTCAAAACCGACAATTATGTATACGGTTCTATCAAACAAGCAAAAACTAATTTAACGCATATTTGTCGTCTTTCGTAAATACGACAAACATAAAACCTAATTGCATCATTACCACAAATCACACTAATCACACTTAAACGTAAATCACTAAATGCTTTATTTACATTTAAATGGCTATCAAATGAGACTGTATATGATTATCGTTAAATTTAATGGCAAATTCATGAGTCTTCAGTTTTATGAAGCCATCTTAAAATGCGTTTAAATGTGAATGCACTACAATGGTGAATTTATTTCACTAGACATTCATAAAACTTCGATAGTAACGCACAAATCCCATCGCAGTCATCGCTCAGTCATCATCCAAAACTTTGTCGCTTATTTTACCCACCAAACATTAACATATAAACGCATTCAAATCGTCTGAATTGAATGGCCAAAAGAAACATCTTCCGCATTCGTAGCACAAAATAGCTATTAAATTCCATCGAAACATGCAAAACGAAAAGGCACTTGATTTGCTTAAATTGCAGATGTGACTCTTGTGAGTATTTTAAACGAAATCATAACAACACAAAAAAAATCATACAAAAAACAATTGAAATGGCCTAAAAACGCGCAGCTAATGGCCGAAAGAGCGAAGAAAAACCTGTGAATTGCAGGGAAACTTTAACTTGCATGTGAATAATATGTGTGCGAGCGAGTGTTTGAGTGCGATTGTGTGTGTTAAATTTGTTGCAAAATGCGTTTGACAATTGAAAATCATAGAAATAAAAATGTTTAGGAAATTTGTAACAAAAACGTGACTTTTGATTAAATGTTCATGATGATGACGTTGATGATAGAGATGACACACAGTGGGTGAATTAGTTAAGATTTTGGAAATTTCTATTTTGCTTGCTACGAGAGCTGCTCCATATATTTCTGACCTAATTATTAATAAAGCGTTATTTATCAAGAACAATTTTTTTTTAATTTTCAAAATTTTCCCCATGAATTTGAATTTCGAATTAATTTTGAAAACATCAAGCGTTTGATCGGGTGCCAAAAATCATTGACCAAATAATTTACTTTTAATTTCAATTTACTTTTAATGTGCGATCCCAAATCATCGGTGGATTGCTTATCCATTGGTTTCTTTTTTGGTATTCTAATATGCATTTATTTGAGCCACTTTGTAGGAGTTCGCATTGTCATGAATAATGCGAACAGAGTTCCAGAATTCACAGGATATGTTGCTTCAATACTATTAACGCCACATGACCGGGTGATTATGAGGAAATATGCAACCATTTGCTTCGATAAGTTTCTTCCTCGAAGAACTTGGTGTTTTTTTTTTTTAAGTTAACTTTTTTTGTTTCCGGTTCGTATACGAATGTAATAAATATTGCATTTTTGTAAAGAAAATTGGCAGGACTTCTGTGGTGGTTTTATGTAAGTGCTAACGTGTGGCTTACTGTGTGAGTTTCCGCCCTAAGAATTTCCATTACAACTCATTAATCTGATTCTTCACCTGTGCATAAGTTATACACAACTTTTGATGCACCATTATCGAATTTGTTTAATTCTGTTTTTTTTTTTGTGCCAATTGACACAATATTTTTTTGAGTATTTGTTAAATCGTACGGAATCCAACATGGGGAAACCATTTTTATGGCCAAATGGATACGCAATATTTAATCGATTCAATATCTCACGCTATTTCACATTACAGTCTTGCATTGTTAACTCGTGCACAGCACTGCACACCAAGCGATTGTAGATAACCCTTACGAAATTTATACCCGAAGTGAAAGAGAAAAGAACGTTTAGTTACACACCAAAACGTGCCAAGTTCAAACTAGAGCATATCGGATTGCAGTTGATAGATTCTCTCGTATTTGCTGATTAAAAATATAATTCAACTCCTCCTTAGGTTAAGTTATTCAAGAGATTTTGTTAATAAATGTAATTTATAGTTATAATTTACTGAAATGTCATGCGTCACACCTTTGAATTTATGATGAAGCGTTGAAGAGAGTGTTTTGGTGCGTAAACGTTACGTCGATGCATTGTTTGTATCTCATACGTAAATTAAATTTATTAAAATGTTGCATACGCCACCTATCGCGCACTAAATGTACTTTAATTGGAATCATTAATGCAATTTAAGTTGCTTAAGCAAAAGTTGAAATTGAATTTTCATTACAAACGTTTGCATGTGAAAAGACTGTTTTGGCTGTATGTAAAGGGTGATCTTTTCATCGTAGTTTTTTTTTTAATAGAATAAAACACTCAAATTTCCATCATAGATTAAATTTTTTTATTGGAATCGATAAACTGGTCTCTGCCATTTAATTTTTAAAGATATTTTCATGTAAATATTGTCCGCGGCTCCGTCTCAAAATGTCTATTCGGAAGATCCAATTTTTCGTCACTTTTTCGAACATTTCGGCCTGTATTCCACGAATAACGCGTGTTATGTTATCCTGTAAGGCTTCAATAGTGTTCGGCTTGCCCACATAGACTAACGATTTGACCCAATTCCGCAAGAAATAATCAAGAGGCATTAAATCGCAAGATCTTGGAGGCCAACTCACAGGATTAAATCGAGAGAAAAGCTGCTCACCAAATTCATTCCTCAACATATCCATTGTTTCACGAGCAGTGTGGCATATTGCACCGTCCTGATGAAACCACATTTCAACTGAGTTCAATTCAGCCAATTGGGCCAAAAAAAAAAATCGCGTATCATAGCTCGACATCGTTCGTCGTTGACGGTAACGTTTCTTCCATGGCCGTCTTTGAAGAAAAATGGACCGATGATGTCACCAGCCCATAAACCACACCAGACTGTCGTTTTTCATGTATGGCATGTGGCTGTTCATCACTCCAGATGCAGCAGTTTTGCTTGTGTACGTATCCGTTCAGCAAGAAATGAGCCTCATCGCTGAACACAATTTTTTGATAAAACAGCGGATTTTCATTGAGCTTTTGTAAAGCTCATTCACCAAAAATTATATGTTGTGGTAGATCATTCGGCTTCAATTCTTGCGTGAGTTGGATTTTATAGGTTTTCAAACCCAAATCAACGTGTAAAATTTTCTGAATGCACTCTACGCATGCGAGTCGATGGTTTTATGTCCAACAAAGTACATTTGGTGCGAAATTTGGAGATAACAGCACGAATTGTTGATTCATCAGGTCGATTACGACGACCATAAAATGCTCGTATCAACAGAGCACGAATTTTGATAAAACATTTCAACGATTTGCAATCGTTGCTCGTTTGTTACTCTTTCCATGATGAAATGGCAGAGTATACTGTACACCTTTCACTTTGGCAGATGACATTTGGCCGCCATTACCAACCAGTGCTGCCAAGCTGAAAAACTTACATCTTAAAAAATCACCCTGTATAATAAGAAGTCTTTCTTTCAATTATTTATGAACCACCAATCGAATTTTTGTTAAAAGTGGCAAAATAGTTTGACTTGCTTTTATGCCATCACGTCTAAGGTGAACATACATCGTAATTTTCCGCTGCTTCTTCCTCTTATTGAAGGATTGTATTCACTGCAGATTTGTACTCTTCGCAATTAGTTTCATCTAAACTTTAACAATTTTGAAAGTAGAGATACAAAGTTCTGCTTTCAAGACTTCCACATATTGGTTTGAATGTATGATATCAATGAAAAAAAAAAACCGTTTCACGACAATAGTAAGGACTTTTTAAGCCTAAACTTAGGACATAGAAATTGAATAGCAATATTTTTAATTCATATTTTCCTCCACTGTGAATCAGTCGTGTGGACTGTGGTGATGATGACCATAATAGTGACGACAATGATGATGGAGCCAATGATGATTATTTACCACAATTTAAATAAATTTTTGTAAAGAAAACTTCCTCAACGCTGAAGAGGAAAATCTGTGATAAAAATTTACACATTTCAAATATTTTTATTAACTTTACCTGCAAAGACGGGCAGACAAGATAACTCGAAAATCAGTCGCTATAAAATTAATTCAACGACAACAATAATTTAATGTAATTTTGAATACAATACTCATAAGTCCATCGTCTGATAATCTGTCTGTTCCTAATGCAATGGTATACTCACTTGACTTTGCATCACAATTCCAATTGTCATTCGGCTGCATACTTATATATGTGGGATATTTCTGTGCTGAGTTTCCAATGGTTGTGAAGTTGTTGCATTTTTCTTTTACTTTTTGCGTTTTTCTTGTTCAGTCTGATCTCATTCACTTTGTTTATGTCGTGCAAAATATGGCTTTAATTACACCATTTCAACGAAACATGAACATGAATGCGCTGCCTTTCAGTTATTACGAATTTACAACTGAATTGACTGACTGGGGGTCCTCCATCTGTTTCGTTTACAACGCTCCATCATTGAATGTTGATATTTACTTTTAAGATTTTGTTTTGAATTTAGGAAACGGCAACCGAAGAGGGAAAAATCAAACGCCTACAAGTTCAGAAGATCATAACAGCCCCACACATAAAGCGTTTATTTCGAGTTTATTTTTGCATTTGCAATCAACGAAATAAGTTGACAACCTTAACTAAATGTTTAATATTAAAATAAATTGCAGTTTCAGCAGCGAACTAAAACAAATGTGCTGAAACTGAGTATGTTTGTATGATGGTGTGAAACATACATACGAGTATACATATGGGAGTGTTCGTCTAGAAACGGATGTTTAATAAAAACTAGTTTAAATATTAATTTCCATATTTGATATCTGATAGGTATATACAGATTTCTTTGCCATTAATAGACTTTTTTTATTATAGCCTTAATAAATTAAGAGAAGAGGATAAGAATTGCTTTTATCAAACGGTCATAACGGGGATAATTTCACCTAAAATATCTTCAACCTATCTTAATTTAATTCTACTTTTGTGGAATGAAAATGCACCATCTAAAGAACTGAAATTTATATAATTGAATAGAGGACAACACTTACTATCACTAATTATTTTCCTTTATTATTTTTCTTTATTATTTATTTATTTATTTTCCTGATTTCACTACAACTGTTTGAGCTTTTTGAAAATAACTTTGCAATTTGCATGAATTTTGTACCACTTTGTACTTGGCAATTGCCAGCTATAATAATTTAGCAAAAATCATGGAAAATATGGAAAACTTGTACGTTATATAATTAAAAACTAAAGCTGAAACTATAAAAATGAAAAACTTAAGCTAAAAACTTGTGTTGTTTTTTGATTAATTGCCTTTACCGCGAATACTAAAGGGTGATTTTTTAATCGTAGTCTTTTTAAAAAGCGAATAAAACACTCAAATTTGCATCATATATTAAAATTTTTTATTGGAATCGATAAACTGGTCTTTGCCATTCAATTTTTAAAGATGATTTCATGTAAATGTTATCCGCGGCTCCGTCTCAAAATGTCCATTCGGAAGGTCCAATTCTTTGTCACTTTTTCGGGCATTTTGGCCTGTATTTGGCAAGAAATAATCAAGAGGCGTTAAATCGCAAGTTTTTGGGGGCCAACTCACAGGGCCGAAACGAGAGATAAGCTGCTCACAAAATTCATCCCTCAACATATCCATTGTTTCATAAGCAGTGTGGCATGTTGCATCGTCCTGATGAAACCACATGTCAACCAAGTTCAACTCAGCCAATTGGAGCAAACAAAAATCGCATATCATGGCTGGATTTCGTTCGCCGATGACCGTAACGTTTCTTCCACGGTCGTCTTTGAAGAAAAATGGACCGATGATGCCAACAGCCCATAAACCACACCAGACTGTCATTTTTTCAGGATGCATCGGTAATTTATGTATGTTGATGCAGCAGGTCGATTATGACGACCATAAAATGATCGTATCAAACGAAGCACATATGTCATAGAGCACGAATTTTGATAATTAATTTCAACGATTTGCAATCGTTGCTCGTTTGTTAGTCTTTCCATGATGAAATGGCAGAGTATACTGTACACTTTTTACTTTGACAGATGACGTTTGGATGCCATTACCAACCAGTGCTGCCAACTTGAAAAACTTAAATCTTAAAAGATCAACCTATATTTAAGTACATGTATGAAATAATCAAATAGACTTTAGCTTTATCATCTTTAGATTCGATTTCATAGGTTCAGACATTAAATACTAAAGATAAGTTTAAGAAAATCTTAAAAAGCGGTAGATCATAGTCACCATAGTTTAAATTAAAAGATATCGCATCTTATTGTGTATCTGTGCACCACAATTAAAGACAGTTGAATGTCTATTAGATATTTTCATCTAATTTGGTTGGTGGAATTTGGTACCGATATTGTGATGCACCAACAATATTTGCTTGATTTAAAAACTAAATTGTTATATTCGGAAAACGATTTTGTTCTATGAAGAAGTCTAAACTAAACCAACAAAGGAATTAAAACCGGAACTTTACCAATAGACATCAATAGCAAAAGACATCAGGTCAAATATTTCGAAATTTGTGTCGAAAATCGTTTATTTCCTCCAAAAGTCATTGAAACATTTCAAATTTGTTTGTCCCTCATTCTTCAAATTTGGAATAGTTTATTTCCAATCGGGAAAACCTGCATACAAATTTGAGTCGAAAATATTCTATTTTCACCCAAACTCGTTGAAACATTTCAAATTTGTTTGACCCTCATTCTTCAAATTTAGAATAGTATATTTCCAATTGGGAAAACCAGCATATGAACTTTATTTAGGTAAACTGGCTAATAAATGCTATCAGCCTATACCCTTCCTTACGAAATTGCCTTGGATATCTTGTAATTTGTAAGTAACGATCTGAGATAATAGACATTTAATTTGCGATCAATTTCAAAATCTTAATAGATTTTTGCAAATAAAAATATTGATTTCGATTTTAGGATTTACATGCATTACAAAAATTTCATTATGCTCTACAAATTATAAATACTGAACTATTTTGCGGCAAACAAGCCCTTGAATTACAACTTATAGACGAAATAGTAATTTCTGAAAATTTTGTCATCTTGGAAAGTGTGTGTCTAGCTAATGCAGTTACAATTCAAGACTATGGTTTGGCGAAAAACTAAGGGTTGCAAGGTAAAAATACACCATAAATTGCAATAAATCCAGCTTTGTAGTGTTTAAGGCCACGGGAACCCTCGCATGGAACAAACTAGTCCGAAATTGCTAGTTGTATTAAGTGGTTACTACCGACCAACTCCTAAATTATACGCTATTTTGGGTGAAAGCCACTGGAAGAGGCATGATTAGCTCACCTAGTTACAGTCCTAGATCAGGATGTAAGAAAAAAGGCTGCATGCAAAGATTTACTAGATTCACAATAGAAAGGGCATGCAGTGGTCGAGCAGTAACTGTCCCAATCAGAATCACGTAAATCTATTCCACACATTCAAAGTAAGAGGCATAATAGTAAAATTTGTCAGATCTGGTTCAAATGGAAGGTAAACTATTGACAGGAACCAGCTTGATGGCCTCGCTCACACAGTGTGTACTGTCACGTCATAAGACCTATCAAAGATATAAAGCCGAGAGTCGGTGCCTACGGTATTATTATAAAGGGTGGCGCATAAGTAACGTTAACGGCGACTATATTGAATGCGTCCTTTTGTATCATTTGTATATGTTATATGGGAAAAGATGTGTAGTATGTGAGTATAATTTCTCTAAGTGTATATTCTAGAAAGATCATCAAAACCGCTCCCAGAACATTCAAGTATAATATATGTAATTTCTTTCCCTCTTTATCTGTAAATATGACTTTTCTAGAATTACGTTTACGACAGTAAGTTATGTTTGTTCCTCCCACTCCTATTATATAGTTTATTGTTATCTCCTTTTCACTTGTTATGTAAATAACAACATTCTAGAATTAAGTCTATGATAAACAACACTATTCTGTAAATATGTTTGTCTTTGTTGTACCCATTATGTAAATATGTGTTCTCTCTGAAATATAGTAGCATTTTTTAGAAAAAGTAATTTTAGTATAAATAGAGCAACTTTGTAATTTGGATTAATTAATAAAGTTAGCGTTGATGTGGAAATACGTTCCACGATACGATACGGAAGATCACAGACAGCCCCTTGTTGTCCAAAACGCTGAACTAATCGATAAATTGTTGGTGCGCTAGGAGCACTTCGAACATGAAAAAATTTTTGATATGATCTGAATAATCGAATGCTGACATTCAAAGTAAAATTGAGCAATTTTGGTTCTTTGTTCTGTGCTGAGCCTTTCCATCACAAAATTTCCCAAGTATTATTTAGTTAATTCTGTAAAGAGACGAAGCAAAAAGACAAACAAAAAATATATTCATTGATCAAATCTTAGCGTTACTTATACGCCACCCTATAGTATAAAATGGAATATAGCCTAGTAAAAAGTGAGCGGTACCACACTTTATCCGACTGATTAAAACACTTAACACTTTGTTACTGCTTTGTTACATCTGTCATCAGCAAATATTAAAGTTAATTCCGGCTACCGATTAGAAACCATTTTGGTTAAATCAGACGTTTTGAATGGTACGTACCAGATAGAAATATATAGCTCACCCATGTTTATTTTCGATTCCTCAATATTGTCTCATCATTCCTTTAATTATCTGGGTTTGACCTGCTGAACGAAAATCTAAATGAACGAAAGCGTGTCGCTCGAATTCGACACAAAATGGAATTCTCTATCTCGAAAGTTTTCGTGCATCTGCAGTTACGAAAATCAAAATTCAGCTTTTATATATTTGGAAATCATATTATTGCCAGATCGTAAATTTTGCATTTTTGTTGCAATTTCTTCCCAAAGGTAGCACAAATCATATGAAACTGTTCGGAGCTAAATACTACACTACATACCAGTGATCAGCTGCATACAAGAGAGAGAAAGAGAGAATGCGGATGAGAGTATAAGAGATAGAGAAGAATAGCAACAATAAATATTTGTTTGTGCACACACAACTGCCACAGAAAAATGTAAACAAACCAGACTCCATATGTATATCCCACCAGAGTGTGCAGCAGCTGCGTTGTTCACTTTTTTCCCGCTGTTGCCAACAGATGGCGCCAGCTGTAAGTGTTAGTCGATTTTGCCATAACCTAAACGTCATGAGGCAATCTTAGGCTAAACATACCTCCTCGACACAATAGTGATTTCTTTTGACGTCATATTCTTTTGATCATGTGAATATGTATTATTTTGTGCCAAATAATCGTCATATTCCGGAAGTATTGATTTTTTTCTTTCAATCGAAGAAAACCTTGGCTGAAGCTCATCGAGAGCTTCAAAACGTTTACGGAGAAACTGCTTTACGTGAAACAACGTGTCGAGATTGGTTCCGTCGCTTTAAGGACGATGATTTTGATGTTGACGACCGTTCGCGTGAGGGAAACGAAAAACCTTCGAAGACACTGAATTGACGGCATTGCTTGATGGGGATACATGGCAAACGCAGGTTGAGCTTGCTTCAGTATTAGGAGTTACCCGCCAATCCATTTCCAAGTGATTGCATGCGTTGAGAATAATTCAAAAGCAAGAAACTTAGGTTCCTTATGAGTTGAAGCTGGGGGATGTTGAGCGTTTTCCGCCTGTGAACAACTACTTCAGCGACAAAAAAAGGAATGGGTTTCTTCATCGTATTGTAACGAGTGATGGACAATTTATTCATTACAGCATTCCAAAGAAAAGGGAGTCATGGACGCTGCCCGGTCATGCCTCCACGTTGTCGCCTCGGCCGAATATTCACGCTGCGAGGCTAATGCTCTGTTTTTGGTGGGACCAGGTCGATGTTATTTATTACGACCTATTAAAACCAAGCGAAGCCATCACTGGGGATCGGTATCGACCTTAATTAATGCGATTGAGCAGATCTCTGCGCAGGGAATGCCCACAATATGCGGAGAGGGTCGAGGAAATGATTCTTCAGCACGGCAACGGTCGGCCTCATCTGGCCAAGCCGGTTAAAACCTACCTGGAGACGCCGAAATGGAAAGTCTTTCCCCATCCGCCGTATTGCTCAGATATTGCGCCGTCCGATTATCGCTTTTTAGGTTCGACGGCACGCGGTCAGGCAGTTCCACTCATATGATGACATCAAGGAATGACTACATTCGTGTATCAAAGATCAAAAAGTGAACAGTTTCATTGTGACGGAATTCGAGCTTTGTCAGAAAGATGGGAAAAAGTAGTAGCTAGCAGTAGGCAATACTTTCAATGGATAATTTGTAAACCTGTTTTCATACCAAAGTCACATTTTTATAAAGAAAACAGAGAGAACTTTTTTCTGCACCTAATATATAAAAAGAATGATAATAAATTAACGATCATTTTATTATTTTACACTTGTCTGTTGTTATCCACCTTAATACTGCTACTTTTAAGCATTATTTTGTTTTCTTTTCCTTTACTTGGCAACAAAACGGCAAATGAGCGATTTTGATATTTTCTTGTTCGACTCGTCATGGAGTAGAAGTAGAATTCGAGAAATGCAAACTGGGTTTCTTTCGCGAAGAATACGATCGAAACCTGTCTGTCGTTCGAGATAGAGAAACAGGCCATGAGACGTGGAGGCATCAGTCCTTTCATAAAGTTAATGTCTGAGTTTCCAATTTACTGTCTAATAGTTATATTCAAATTTTAGACCGCTTTATGATCCAAAGGAAGAAGAACCTCCTTTCAGAAATTCTGCAGAAGTTTCTGCGGAATATTTCCAATATCAAGTTCGTCGCTTAAGTCTTTCGTTGTATTGCATTTTTGCACCAATTGGAAAAAATTTCAATTTGCAAATCCGTTCAAAATTAAATTTTATTAATGTATACAGAATTGCATGAAGACACGTCGCTTCAAAGTTTTGAGACTTCCCATATCAATAATAATTGTGATTAATTATTATGATCAATTTAATTAATGATTATTTAAAATACATTTCTTATAAATGCGCTCTAGTTTATAATTGCATTATTTTAGGTAGCTTATTGAGTGACATTTTTAAAATTTTTATGGCACCAATGAAAGTGGAAGTAAGTCCATATAGTAGCTGTGGTCGTTATGGCAGTACCTCATAAATCATTAGAAAAACAATTACCATGAACGCGGCGTAGCCTAACTTCTACGTGTTGTGGTTTTCTTTGTGTTAAATTGGCACTGACATTGTCTACAAAAATGACTTAACGTGTCACATTACAGGAAAGGCGGAAATTTTATAGCCAAACATACCAGAGAGAGCAAAAAATAACTGCATAATAAAACAAAAACGGCACTACCATCACCACCATCACCACCACCACCATCATCATCATTACCTTTTCAATACCAGGAATCTGCATTTTTTGTTCATTCATAAATAATTTAAAATACGTAGCGAAAAG
>JAHXMU010032839.1:0-35083 GCA_019455685.1 Philornis downsi | reverse complement strand
TGTCCGCAGGCAACAATCTTTGCGTCAATTGAATTTTGTACGGGAACAAATGCAAATCAACGCGAATAATCCGTTGTAAAGTGGACCGAGCCATGCCCAACTGCTGAGAACGGCGTTTTTGGGATGTTCTTGGGGACCTCTCAACACTGGCTCGTACGGCAGCGATATTCTCGGCCGTTCGCCTTGGTCGACTTTTATTTGGCCTCTTCGGATTAGAAAGAGCCTCACCAGTCGAAAATTTTTCGTATAAACGCTTAATGGTGTTCTTAGAAGGCGCACTTCTCACATTTTTTAACATTTTAAAAGCACGTTGAGTTTTCACAATTGACTTCTTCTGTTGAATGTAAATTTCAACTATTTCAGAGCGCTCGCGTGGCGTGTATTGTTCCATGGTAAAAATCTGCTTGGACTGACGCTTCAAACGCGGTATGTCATTAAGCGATCTGACATCTCTGTCAAAAGTTATGGCGTTGCCAGATGGGTCCATCGAATATGGGCAACCCTGTATATAATTTAATATAGTAGATGTTAATTCGTCAGCTTCGAAAATGGACTGTATATTATTTCGAGGTATTAAGGCCTTGCTATAAGGAGACGGACGTATGAATATAGCTCGGGATATGGACCACACAATTACCGCCTTTAGTGAAGGATATATAGCAATACATATATACACGTATATACATATGTCTATTGCGAAAGGAAACTCAGTTAAAATGTTTAAACTTTATAAATTCAAGTGTTTATTGTGCTGCTGCTGCAAACGGAAAGAAAAAGATCGCATCGACAAGACTTCATGAAACCGAAAAAGTTGTATGTCTTTCAGCTAATAACGATTTTCACCATACAAACTACAACGCCGTCTGCATGTGGTGTTTTGTGACGAGGGTAGATTGATCTGGCCTGAACAGTAGATAAAGAAATTCATAATTTAACAAATTTGTATACTTAAATTCATGAACTCACAAGATTCCTAAATACCTAATTTCTTAAATTCCAGAGTTCTTGGTTTTATATATGAGTTTATGAGTTCATATGTATACAACAATTCCTAATTTTAAAATTATTACATTTTTTTGAGCTTCTAAATTTTTACATTCATAAGTTCATAAATTTAGAAATTCGTATATTCGTGGATGCATAAATTCTTATTTTTTACTTGTATTGAGACAAAAAAAAAAGTAGTTCTTAGTTTTGTAGATTCAAATTTCATTTTAATTCAATTCAATTCAAATTTTTATTATTATAATTTTTTTTAATATAAAAAAATTTAAATTTAACAAAACATAAATTGCAATAACTTCAAACTTTAGAATTTTATACGTCCACGTATATAAAGAAATTTATAATTTAATACATTGGTGTGCTTAAACTCATGAACTCAAAATTTCGTAAATTTATGAATATCTAAGTTCTTAAATTCCGAGGTTCGTAAAATTTAGAATCCATGAATTTGTAAGTTCATAAATTCTTAAAATTCATAGATTTTTTACATTTCTAAGTTTCCAAGCACACATAAATTGATGACTCCATGAATTCACAACTATGAATTCTTAAATTACTAAATTTCCAGATTTCTACATTCATAAGGTTATGGAAGCATAAATTTCAAGATACCTAAATTTTTAAGAAAAAATTTAAAATCTCTAAACTATAAAATTCATAAATTCAGATAATTATTATATTAATAAACGCATAAGTTCTTATATTACTAATTTCATAAAGCTCCAACTTCATAAACACATAATTTCATAATTTGCTTAGTACATAAATTCATAAAATTCATGAAGTGCACTAAATGCATAAATTCATGGAGAAACAATTTCATTTCAATCAAAAATTGACACAATTCTTAAGTTCGTAATTCACCAATTTTATATTTATATTATATTTATGTATTCATATATTTTTTTTTTTCGAATTTTTTAAATTAAAAATTTTTAATTAATATTCTAAAAAAAAAAAAAAAAAAAAAAAAAACACGAATAACGCATAAATCATTCAGTACACAAATTTATAAAGTGCACAAAATTCATGGATTCATGCAAAGACAAATTCATGTATTTTAAACGATTATAAACAAATTTGTTAATAAATTATTTACGTATCCCATATTTTCCGAAAGCAAATCACAAATTTGAATTATTGACTTTAAGACTCATTTGATTAAAGATCTAAGTACTACATTTGGCATTTTCGGATCATTGAAAAGAGGCCAACTTCGCTTTTTCAAGATAATCTTATTGGCGTTCCTAGCGCTCCTAAAAAAATCAAGGAGCCACTTGGCGGCATTATGAAGAGCACATTGACTCTTTCCAGCGAGGCCTTTTTATATTCTTAAGAGCCTCTGGACTCTGCCAACAGAAGCTTCTGTCTTTGTCCTAAAGAGCCCATTTTAAGTAATTGAACTGAGAGAATATTTAAATTGAATTAGTGCATTTCGAAGACTTCGAATATGAGTATTCTATAAAAACATCTCCTTCTTAAATTTGCTGAGAGAATATTTAACTTCAATTAGTGCATTTCGAAGACCATAAATATGATTATTCTATAAAAACATTTCGTTCTTAAATTTGGTCCAGAAAAAAGTTCAAAAACTGCAAACTTCAGAAATGTATAAATTTATAAATTCACGAATTCGTAAACTTGTAAATTTATAAACTTATAAATCCAAAAATTCACAAATTAATAAACTCATAATTTTACGAATTCATAAACTGTTTGGTACATTAATTCATAAATCTCATAATGTTGTACAAAATTCATAAAATCTTGGGGAAATAACTTCATTAAATTCAATTCGCAAGTTCGTAATATACATAACTCATAACTTATGAAAGAATTTGTTAATAAACCTTTCAAATATTTCATACATACTTTCATACGAAAAATAGAAATTTGGCTAATTTTTTTAAAGAATTAAGTGTCGTAATTGGCGCTTTCGGTTCATTGAAAGAGAGAGAGAGAGAGAGAAACCTCAGAGACTATCAAGGTCCCATTAGGTGGCTTTTTGACGAGTTTATTGATTCTTTCAAACGAGTACTCCTTACTTCTTTAAAAAACCTCTCAACTCCTTCCTTTGTCCTTTTTAGATTTTGAATAATTGAACTAAAGGAAATAAATTGCTTTACGAATACTTTAAAAATTGCTACATGGCAAATTCTCTTATAAAAATTTTGTTTAATGAACACAATGTTGTGGTGCTTCCATCCACTCTTCCGCAGATTCATTCCAAACCTTACCCTCACTGGATAATAGGGCCAATGTGTAACAAAAGGAATCCTTAATCTAGGAAAATATATCACTGGTGGATTACGTACATAGGTCAGGCCCACATATGTGGGATGTGGATGCAGAAAATTAGCGCTATTACCACCCACCCCTCCGATGGGTACAGTTAAACGTTCGTAACGCTTGACTTTTGTGCCGGAAATGATTTTCACTTGATCATCGACTGCTGAAATATTCGAGGTGGGACGAAATCTATCCAATATACTTTGCCCCATTGAAAACCCGTTAAAATTACACCAAATTGCCGCAATTAGACAAAATTTGAATGGAAAACTATAGCGCGGAACCGTTAAAATTAGCATAATTTGTTTTAAATTTGCGTTCTCAAACAAAGAAATAGAATTAAATATTGTTGGTAGTAGCGGATTTTATATTTTTGTTTGTTTTTCGTCGCTCTGAAAATTAATGTAGATACGAGTTTTACAACCGTCTACTTGCAAAGTTGGGACTAAACTGAATCGTTGTGCTGTCGAATGCGACAAATTGACATGTTCGAAATGCTTTCCACGTTGCTGGCGGCGGCGGAGATGAGTCCATTGTTGCGTTAAGTTAGCCACTGTGTGTAGTATATTTTTCATTTTCATGAGCTTTTCACGCTGATTAACTTGGCTAATTACAGGCGGTGGGGTAGTCGTGAATGTAATACTGTGGCTTATTTCAACTTAATTATGTTCTCATCTGAATGGCTGCCCTTTTGTCGACAGTTGTTTGCACTTCGTTAATTGTGCTTACTGGCGTTTCAGGCCCCCAGTTGTCGGTGGGGTTGACTGTTTTCATTGACCATTTTCCAATTTAGAAACGGTCGCATAACTTAGTTGCTGTCAATATTCGAACATGATGTTGAGGGCTACCAAATGGAGAGTACGGAGTTCAGGCACACGATCAGCGTCAGAACAGATTGCGTGCAATTCTATCATTGAATTGAATGTATTCGCAATTAAAATAAAGTTTTATTTGTTGCTGATTCTTTTCTTTCTATATATTAATTATTTAATCAGATTCACTGCCATAGATTGATAGGTTGAAGAACTGATTGGTGAGGCGAAAAGCTGCGTATTCTTCAGAAATGCCAGCAGCAACTTTATGCTTCATAGCCACATGTCATCGAAACTTTTCTTGATTTCACAAATTCCATCTTATCAGATTTCATTATTTTTTTGTTTTATGTTAGCAGTTGCTTTTATATCTCACCCAAAAATACAGAATTACTAAGCAAATTAAATTTTGTCTTGAACGAAGTTTAGTAAGTTATTTACAAAATAAGTGGACAGACTCAAGGTGGAATGAAATCAGTACAGAAATTTCAATCAGATGAACTACATATACCTTGACTCAAGATTCTTTTGTGCTGCCGCGGTGGTATTAAAACCACCGGTCTGGCAAGACTATCAGCTGTTAAATACCTGTCATCTGAAGTGTTATTTATTTAGTGAAAAGTTAAACATTTACGAATATGGATCGTTTAACAACCGAAGAACACGTAAAAATAATTAAACCTTCCTATAACAATGGTGTTTCAAACGTGGGCTTTCAATTGAACAAACTTATAAAGCTCATTTCTAACTCGGTGGTTACGTCAATAAGCAAAAATGTCGCATACGGGGCTCGGAGAACGCAAACGTGATTATGAAAAAGCCATTGTATCCGGAAAAAGTGACTGTTTGGTGCATATTATGGTCTAAAGATGTCATTGGGTCGTATTTTTTTCGAAAACTAACACAAATGAATCCACTGCTAAACCAATCCGGAGGCGGCCACTTAAAGAAGACGTTGTATTTCGTACGTAATGGTAAAGTCCAAGTATATCTATAGTAATGAAATAAAAGTTTCATCGAAATCGTAGCTTTATGTATGTTTTATTTAACTTTACTGGAATACGAAAAATTTATAACCTTACGAGTGTGGTAGATTTGGTCGAATTTGTTACAGCCGATTAGAAGATATTGAGGGCAAGAAAATATGAGTTAAATCGATTGTTTATTTGGAAGGTACCAGGAGGGCCATGGTTATTTGATCGATTTTTCTCCAATATTGTAGACAATTATAAAACAATTCAATGGATAAAACTTAGACTACCACAATCGACTAATTAAAAATTAGAGGTCATTGATTGAATATCGAAAAATCGAGCGATTTGTACGAGAGCTGGCAGAATGGGCGTGACGATGTATATCGTTTTCAGTGCGAGTACCTACTTTGGCAAACGCTCAACATGTGCTAAATTTGAGTTTATTTAGTGGAAAATATGAAATCAAGAATATGTGGATTAAATTGACCATTTATATGTGTGGCAAATTACACCAGGAATTGTGAAGCGATGCAACGACCAAACATTTGGATCGCTCAATTTGTATCGGAGGTGCTAAAAGGGGTGGGTCCATTTACAATCACCGCCTATGATATGCGAAAATATTAGGTTATGCGAAATTTTAAGGAGTTCCAAGAAGATTTATGACAGTTACAGTGCCTGCCAGGCAGTCAGGCAGCCGGATATCATCCAATCGACTTAAAGAGTCATGAAACGCATTTGATTAAAAGATCCTTAGTAACTATAAACGCTTCCTTCTGAATGTCACATTTTTACCGTGTCAAATAACATATATGTATATACGTTTATTCTTCCAGATAAAGGTATAAAGATCGCACAAGTCGAAGCTTACATACCCTATAGCATGAATTGCGGTCGACCGTAACGTGAATGGCGCAATGTTCGATAAGTGGGCATGGTTAAAATGTTTTCTTTTTATGCAAAACACACCGATCAATAAGTCTCAGTACTGGTGAAGTAAAAATCAAAATTCAGATTTACTCATTAACATACAAGGAGCAATCGGAGCCTGCAATGGTAATTCGTTATGAAACTTCTCAGAAATGCAACACAGCCTAAATTTTCGCTAAATGGTAGTCGGGAATTGTATACAGGTTATAACGATTCTTTTTTTTTTTGATACCTCCATGCAAATAGCAGATCATTTCACCGAAATGTACTTTTTTCGTCGTAACCACTAATTCGCCGGCCGTAGTAATCAGAATTTGTAGCTATTGTGGTTTTTTACTATTACGCTTTTCCCAATATCACTCAAACAAACGCCAAATGAAACCTCTGCGTAAGGTGTAGAAACTACATTATTTTTCCAATAGATGGATTTGGCAGTCTGTACCTTACGTTGTATATTAGGTGTGCAACTAAGTTCCCACTGTTTGCCAGTAGATGGGGCCAGCTGTAAGTGCTAGTCGATTCTGCCATAACCTAAACGCCATGAGCCAATCTTAGACATATAGTAAACATACCGCCTCGACATAATAGTGATTTTCTTTTTGACTTCATATTCTTTGGGTTGGTTTGGTCATATTCAGGAAGTATTGATTTTTCCTCTTTCATTCGAAGAAAACGGCGGCTGAAGCTCATCAAGAGCTTCAAAACGTTTATGGAGATGCTGCTTTAAGTAAAGCAACTTGTCGAGAATGTTTCTGTCGTTTTAATTTTGACGACCGTTCGCGTGAAGGAAGATGAAAAACTTTCGAAGACACTGCTTAATGGGGATCCGTGTTAAACGCAGGTAGAGTTTGCTTCATTATTAGGAGTTATCCGCCAGCCATTTCCAAGCGATAATTGAAAACCAAGGAACTTGGGCTCCTCATGAGTTGAAGCTAAGGAATGTTGAGCGTCGTTTTTTCGCCTGTGAACAAATGCTTCAGCGACAAAAAAAGAAAGGGTTTTCTTCATCGTATTGTAACAGGTGATGAAAAATGAATTCATTACAGCAATCCAAAGAGCTGAAAGTCATAGGGGCTGCCCGGTCATGCTTCTACGTCGTCGCCTCGGCCGAATATTCATGCTGCAAAGGTTATGCTCTGTATTTGGTGTGACCAGGTCAGTGTTATTTATTACTAGCTGTTGAAATCAAGCGGTACCATCATTGGGGACATCTGCGCGAGAAACGCCCACAATACACTAGATATTCCGTCGTCCGATTATCATTTGTTCCGTTCGATGGCACACGGTCTGGCTGACCAGCAGTTCCATTCTTATGACAACGTCAAGGTATGACCAGATTCGTGGATAGCCTCAAAAGATGAACAGTCTTACCGTGATGGAATTCGAGCTTCACCAGAAAGATGGGAAGAAGTGATAGCTAACGATCGGCAATACTTTCGATAAATTATTTGTGAACATGTTATCATAATAAAGTAGCATTTTTATAAAAAGGAAAACAGCGAGAACTTAATTGCGCACCAATATGTACGTTCGAAAATATCGTTAGAATAGTGGAAATCGTCAAGTCCTAGAATCACTTGAATAAGGTCGAATTCTAAAAGGTGATCAATGTAAGGGTGCCATCTGCGAATCGCTGAATCGCAACAAAATCGACCCATTTCTGTGGCGGACGGGGGCTGATGATATGAAGTGGGTAACTTACGCAGCGTTAAGCGAAAACGATCGTAGTCGAATCGCGGTGAGCCGACGTAAATGGTGGCCGATGTAGGATTGTCGGTCAGAAACATTTTGGTATGTGTTTGGTGGGATTGGCACGGAATCATCTACTATGGACTGCTCCGGATCTGTAAGCTCTAAAGCAATCGTGCAGAAGTGGCCAGGTTTTGGCAGTTTGGGAAGATTTGTATTCCGTCAAGATAACTTCATATCGATAGTGAATTGCCGGAAGCTCCGGGAGCTTGATAGAGAAATTCTTATGCATCCACCTTATAGTCCGAATTCGTTACTTTAACATGTCCCTTTCTGGAACCTATATGATTTAACCCCTATGATCTTAGATTTCAATCTTCCAAGTAGTTTTATCCGATTCATTCAAATTTTGCGTACATCATGAGTTTGGTGAACTAATCTCTGACAATGAAATTATCTCCCATACAAATTGATAGATTTATCGAAATTCTATTTTTCCGCTATGGTTCGTTTAGATTTTTACATTTTCATCAATTGTATTGCATTGCAATGCTTGATAAAATGTAGAATTTTGCCAGAATACCTGCGCCCCCTCTGATAACTCCCAAATTACCTAATTTAAACTACATATTCGTAAACTTGTATCCTTCATTTAATTGCCCTAAACTTAATACGAATTCGCTTAGTTCTAAGGAAGAATATAGATTACAGTGTTAGGGCACCGTACACACAAATTGGGCGATTTGGGAAAAATTTATGATTTCTCTAAGATTTCTAAGCAAAAGGCACCAAGGAAGTTAAGTAAGTTATTATATAACTTTGCTTCTTTTCTTGTATGTTAATTTGGAATATTTGTTGAAAAAAAACCTACCAGTTTACCACATCTTTTTTAGCACTTCGAACAGTTTTGGACCAACTCAAAAGGAAGTCGGATGAAGGTCTATGTCAGTCAGTTCATCTTAACGAAATTTCTGTACTTATTTCGATGGTTAATAAACGTCCATTTCAGACGTGCCAAACCGGTCGTGACACAGCGGTTAGAACACGCGACTGTAGTGCATATGATCAGGTGTTTGAGCCCAGATCGCCTCGATGTGTCCGACGAATATTTCTAGTCGAGAAATCAACCAGTCTAGCAAATGGTTCTGGAGCTGACGCTCGAAATCGTCGTTGAACTGCTGATTCCTTTAAGTCTAAAAATATAAAGCTCATTGATTGTGAAAAGCTATCCCATATCTCCCATATACTCGTACATGGGTTGCAAGGTCATTTGTTTTTTTTGTTTGTTTTTTCGTTTCTAACCTGCCAGCATTTTAGCAACAAGCGCTTATTATCGCCAAACAAACAATTTTGAAATTATTTCGCTTTCCAATGCGACGACTAAAGCTTTATTCAATTAGCAAAACATACAATTATTAAAGTAAATAGTTATTGAATTTCTTTAATTATTCAAGTATAATTTAATCATATTAATAATGAGTCAACACAAGTTATAAAATGTTGTCTTGTATTGTCTACTACAGTCAAAAGTTTATTTGCTTGATGATCGTTTTTTACTTACCCAAATTACCGGCGGTCTTCGTGATTACAAATCTCAACATATCCAATATTCAATTACGTAATTATCTAGTGCCTCAATTGTGATTGGTCACCAACACCTCAAAGTGGCCTCATCAAATTAAATTTGACACCATTTGTCGCCGCTGTGTTTTCAAAACTATCAAGTGTGAAAAATCTGACATGAATATTCCGACATATTCCATTTATGCACATGATGTACGAGCACGTTAACATTTATACTAACAACAAAAATATTTATTTCACTAAACGAGATTTCAATTGTTAAAACAATCTCAACTAACTACACAGTGTGACGCTGGTTTGAGTGCGCAGTAATTTAATTAGTTTGCTCCATTGTTCACAGCAAAAACAGCCGACATCATCGTAATCACATTTCCTTTCCATCTAATTCTAGCATTTCCATAGTTCGCGGTATGAATTTCGCTTTCAAATTCAATAAATCGTACTAATAATCCAGGTTATATAACTGCTAACATTTGTGTAGATCCCTGGTAAATTATGTTTACTGTTTCCACATGAGTAAGCACCCGCTGAGGTGATGCCAAATTGCACGTAACGCATATGATGCTGCTCATTGGGAATGGCGGCAAATAGAGGTCCTCCGGAATCGGCGCGACATGTGCTGCGCCTGTCTACGCCACCAGCACAGAGATGTTTGCTAGCGTCTAAGTGATTCTGCTGATATAGATTTTTGCAAACATCCAACGGTTGAAGGGGTATATTGGCCTTGAGTAGAACATTAGAAGCGTAACCTGGAAGAAAATAAAAAAAAAATTATAAAAGTGTTGAAAAACATAGATCAAAATCAAATTTCAAGATTTATTTTTTAAATGTGGCTACACTATAAGATATATTTGACAAAATTAATTTATCTATCGAAAATTATCCATTGTGATTGTTCATATTTTTTCAATTTTCTTATCGGACGAAGTATTAAACTAAAATCTGTCAGATTTGTTTGATAATAATGGTGTTTTATTTGTCACCGCTAACGTGATTTTGTGTGAGAAGTTATGCAATTTTCCGTTCAGCTTAGCAACAAGTCACATTTTCGCTTAAGGCAGCTGTTAAGGCTGATATTGACGTCTTTCGGAGTTCCTTATCCCGTATAAAATACACGAAAATTCTGCAAAGTGAATACCATTTGCATAAATTGTTCGTAATTTTCGTGTGTTGTTAGTGTTGTTTTATTTATCACCGCTTAGTTAAACTACAAGTCAACTTCTCCCTTATTCATATAAGGCCGGTGCCAAAACTAGTCAACTTGACGTAAAGATGGTGTCAGTAGTTTGAAAAAAAAAATTATTTTCTAAAGAGTGGCAACCTTATAAAACATATGTTTTAAGTTTCAAAACGCCACGTTGTTTAGTATTTTTATTTGAGTCTTCAAAAGTAAACGAACTTAGTAAATTTGTAAATATGGAAAAAATTGTTCACCGTCATGTAATTCAATATTTCCATTTCAAAGGTCTCAGTCCAACCAATATTAAAGCAGAACTAGATTCTACTCTAGAGAAGTCCGCTCCTTTGTTTACGATTGTAAAATATTGGGTAGTAGAGTTTAAACGAGGCCGTAAGAGCTGCCAAGACGAATATCGTAGTGCTCGACCCATTGAAGTGTCCACGCCAGACCCGGTGAAGAAAATTCCCAAAATGGTATTGGATGATTGTCGTCTGAAGGTGAATGATCTATCCGAAATGACAGGCATCTTAAAAACCGCTATATATTGAAAATTTGAAGAAGAGAAAGCTGTGCGCAAGATGGTTGCCGCGATTGCTTTCAATAGAGCAAAAATAGCGTCGTGAAGATGTTTCAGTAGAGTAGAGAGTTTGGCGATGTTCTACCCTAATAAAGTCGAATTTTTGCGTCAATTTATAACCAACGATGAGACATGGGTCCACCGCTTCACACCAATTCCACCGAGGCAAAGGAACAGTCAAAGCAGTGGACTGGAATGAGAGAATCGTGTCCAAAGAAGGCGCGGACGGTTCCATGTGCATATTTAGAACCTTCAGTCAGGCTTGGCGTCCTTTAGAAAGGAAAAACCATCAACGGCGAATTCTATGCTATTTTATTGCAGAGTTTTAGTGATGAAATTAATAAAACAAGGTCGTATTTGGAGAAAAACAAAATGTTGTTTCAACAAGACTATGCTCCATTATTGCGCTATTTCACTATTGAACACATCCACTGTATTAGCCAAATTTAGCTCCTTCAGACTATTTTCAATTTCTGGCGCGGTAGGTTTGCCAACAATGAAGAGATGGAGGCTGCGATTGATGGCTATTTTAAGGAGTTTGACAGTTCTTACTATAAACTGGGTATAGAAGCTATTGAATATTCCTCATAAAAATGTATCGAACTAATAAAGAATAAAAAAAATTTTCCCATCTATTTTGAGTCTTCTTTGTTAGATATTTATTTTTAGAAATTCTCTCACTTCTTCCTTAATTCGTCCCACTCCAAGTTGTTATAGTGTCTTAAAGGCCTGGTCTTTCCACCGGAGTCTGGGTAACAGTTGCAGAGAATTTTTCTCCAGTTATTTTCAGCAAAAATTCATCAGCTTTTTTCATAATCAACAATCCTGTGGGACTGGTGTTGGATTTTAGTTCGTTAAGGAAGATTTCTGCCAATAAATCTTTAGCTGAGTCCATAATAACACCTATTAATAAGCAATACCCTTCTACTGACATTTAGGTAGACAAAATTTATTGTCTTTGGTACTGATGTGCATTAAACCGTTCAACGTTCCAAATTTATATTTACCAAAGTGCACGAAGCTTTCTTAACATGTAAATCTCTGTTCGTCGAAACACAAAAGATGTTAGCTTTGTCCTCCTTTACGAGCTATTCACATTTGCTGACTCTCAAACACTTGGAAGGTTGCAGCAACATCGCAGTTTCGACTAATGGTACCTGCATCTTCAGCATACGAGTGTAAAGTTTGACTTTTGATAAATGTGATGCCGCCAGTCGTTTTTACTGCAGATTTTCTCATTTACATCTCCCTAAGTTGAAAAGAATGTTTGATAAATTTTTGCCCTATAGAAGGTCTCGTTCGGCTCTGTTATTTCGTTGCAAGCGGTGTTATTTAGTAAACGCTCACTAACTTTGCGGAGATAGCGGAATCTGTCATAGCTTCAATGAATTTTTTGTCGCATGGGACTGCCGAAAGCAGTTTTATCGTCGACGACGATGTAGTACGTGCCGGTTTCTCTCTGGGGCCTCCTACAGGATTTGTTCTACTGTAAATGTCTGCTCAGTAGTCGATGCACAAGGTCTGAAACCAAGGTCCGATCAAATCAACTAGGTCGTTCTCTCTATGAACTTAAAAGGATCTTATATACGAGGCGTTGAAACTGATCCCGTGTTAGTTGGTACGCACTTTTTTTAATACAGGATCAAATATGCATAGAATACAATTAACGGGCATGCATTTATTTATCAAAATCATGTTAAGGAGGTGATGGGAGACCATTATCAGTCCATTACCGAAGAACTTAAATAGACCATTGGCGTCTGTAGAATCTACAGACGTGATATTGCTGTTTTGATCCCGTTCTGCCTGAGTAATGCCATTTTCGGTAATTGGTGTAATTTCTTCTTGCTTTTCGGAACTAGCAACCTTTAAAATTGATTCTCTCTATAGATGCAGAACAATTTGAGTACCTGTGACCATTAGCTTTAGGCAGAACTTTTGGAATTCAGCCGTATTCGTGTACTTTTTTATATCCTTACTCTCCCGATTCCTCCATAAACTTTTTTTCCTACACCTTTTCCCTTTTGTAGCGTGCACTCATAGCATTAAAAATAGCTGTAGCGTTGCCATCTAAGAAGAATTATGGTGGATAAAACTCTTCTAGTTTGTGCTCTCTAACTGCTATACACTGGGATAATTAGAACACTTTGCAGAATTTCCCGAACAGCTCACGATTTCTGACCTAGGCCGACATTATCTACATATACAGTAGTGCCCCGCTAATACTGTCAGATATCTGTCTTATGGTGGCTAATAAAAACTTCTAATTGAGTAACATAAATGGCTTGTTAGCACCGATGCGTCTTAAGTACCTAAATAATCTAGCTATTATTGAAACTAAACTTTATGTGCCAGTCTAATGATTGCTGATGGGCTCAAAATCTCTCATTAAAAAAAATATTTTGAAAATACAATGCCAATTAAAGAAACACAAATTCCCAAATGTTGAACTTTCCGACGTAAATATTATAAGGTTTATGATTTTAGGATATGCATTTGAAGTCTCTGAACTCTTTACAGATAAGGTGCCTACGTTCGATTAGCGGATGTCCTCGACATATAAAAGGTGAACATCTCCATCATCCTAATAGAAAAGCGATCCTGAACCGAATTAAGAACCAAAATCCATATTTATTATGTTGAAGTAAATATTCTACAGGTTTGCTAGTAATTTAAGCGAACATTGCCATACATACCATTTTCAGTCACGCCCCAACCCGTTACTATTTGTTCCGTAGGAATTTGATCTTTAATATGCGTATTCAAAGGCAAACAAATTGCCTTAATGTGACCTGTGAATGAAAATCATGATCGGTTATTTTGCTCTATGACATTAATTAAACAATTCATTTTGAACCTACTACTAAATTCCACTGGCCTCTGTAAACGGATCAATGCGATATCATTTTCTACAGGGTTTAATTTGTAATCGGGATGTCTGATAATTGTTTCAATGCCCACATCTTCATGAGGCGGAGCACAATTTGAGGCTCGATGAGATTTACGATAATCCTGACAATCATGAGCGGAGCGTAGATCATGTTCCCCCAAACGAATTGAAATACTGTAATGAAGAGAGAGAGCCATACATTGGATTCGATTTTGAGTAATATGTCTTTCTATATTGATTATATGTACAGGGTGGCGCAATAGAACGTGCATAACATCATCTAAATGGTGACCCTCTCTACGACGGCACTCCTCTAACCGCAAACGAAAATTATTGAAAACTTTCTTCAGTAATACTGGTGTAATGGCTGCCATTTCACCACGGATATTCTCCTTGAGCTGAACGATGTTTCTTGGATTATTACTGTAGACTTTGTGTTTGAGGTATCCCCACAAAAAAAAGTCAAGAGGCGTCAAGTCTGGACTACGTGGGGGCAATGGGATATCACCTCTTTTCGAAATCAGTCTGCCAGGGAACATCTGCTTCACCATCGCCATGGAGTCATTTGATGTGTGACAGGTAGCTCCATCTTGTTGGAACCAAGTTCTGGAATTCACTATTCTTGAACTTTCAATTTTTTTAGCCAAAAATCCGTCCAACATCTCAACATAGCGTTCCGTATTAACCGTGACGTTTTGGGCCCGCGCATTTTCGAAGAAAAAAGGACCAATTATTCCTCTGCCAGAGATTGCTGCCCATACTGTCACTTTAAGACTATGCAATGGTTTCTGGTGTTTGATTTTGGGATTTTCACTGTTCCAGTAACGACAATTTTGACGGTTAACGAACCCATTCATAAGGAAATGAGCCTCGTCAGAGAAAAGGATATTGTCAAAATTGGAAAATCGATTAAGCATTTCATTAGCAAATGCGATCCTTGCTATGAAGCCAGACTCTTTCAATTCTTGTGTTAATTGCAGCTTATATGGATGCAGTTTAAGATCCAATGTTAAAATTCGTTGCAAACTTCGTCGCGATAATTGTAAGACAGACGATCTCTTGCGAGTCGACATTTGTGGATTTCCTCGTGCTGACTCCATAACTCTCTCAACATTGTCTTCGGTCCTAGATGTTCTTGGGCGACCATTTGCTTTTGGTTTAAATGTTGAACTGGTCTCTTCAAAAGGCTTTACCCATATTTTAATTAAATTAGCCCTCGGAGCTTCACTAATTTGCCGTAGTCCATATTCAGCACAATATAGTCGCCTAGTAGCAATATATGAACGACAGTTTTCGTAAAATGCGCGCACGCAAAATACGCGACGCTTCCCGTCGAAGTGATTCATAGCGACTAAAACTCCATGAGCCCGCCAACCCAACGATGTAGGCGCCCCCCGCCCGCGCCTTTTCTACCCCGCAAAAAAAGATGATGCAATATGCACGTTCTATTGCGCCACCCTGTATATTGAAGTAAATCTGTATACTTATATATACGAACAAATATAAAATTGAATGTTTGTATCTTTGGTCTGAATAGTCTTCCAAATCGACTTTGATGAGAATTTTACATTGTTTTTATGCCAACCAGAAAAAAATCATTGATTTCATGATTATATGTCTTTGTGTGGGCGTGTCTTGCACCGCCCTTCATACGTATTTTAAAAGACCATGACTAGTGAATTAAAGGAGATATATAGATAAGATCTGCTACATATGTTACTGAAATAGGGGAAAATATGACCAAAAAGTGGACTGTACCACACCTCTTTCCAGAGATCCATTACATCAGCTAAAGTAATATATCGATGGTCATTTAAATTTGAATAATATGTTGCTGCCTATCACGAATTTGTCACATCACCAATGAATCAACTTGACAAGTTAATTGGCTATATCTCATAAACTATAAGTGATATGAAGATTATGTATAGGACATGTGCAACTAATATAGAAACTAATGTAGTTTTAATTCTTAAAATTTCCTCATAGAGGCCAAGGTAATGATCCAATTTTTTGTCAATCATGAAATTGTCATATGGTTCAATGGATTATAATTGAGAAATCGGTCATGGCGGCTCCCACACAGCTTTACATTTTGAACGGTCTATCTTGCGAACTTATAGGGACTTATGGATAATATTTGGTGTATGCCGAGTTATCCATTTTTCAGTTTCAAAAGTAAAGTTAAATAAAACACATAAAGCTATGATTTCGATAAAACTTTTGTTTCATTATAATGCTTAATAAAATATCGCTGGTGTTAGGGAAAGTGTAGCGGATAATCTGAATTTTAATTCACAGCGCTTTTTTTCGTCTGCAATTAAAGATTATGAACTGGACGATATGTGGTTTCAACAGAACGCTGCCACGAGCCACACAACACGACCGATTTTAGTTTTATTGGATGAGAAGTTTCCAGAAAGCGTAACTTCACGTTTTGGCGACATCAATTGGATATCAAGATCAAGTGATTTGACGTTGTTATAATTTTTTTTCGTGGGGTTACGTCAAACACCGTGTTTGCGTGGATAATCCCCAAATATTGGCGCATTAGAAAACCAACATTCGTCAAGTTAATGCTAAGATAGCACCTGAAATGTGCGAAAAAGTGGTCGAAATCTATCTTTAAAAGATCCACTGCTGCAACCGATCCAGAGGCGGTCATTTAAATGACCAGATTAAATGACAAGATTAAAGAATTATAATGCAATAAAAGTTTCATCGGAATCATAGCTTTATGTGTGTAGTATTCAATGTTACTTTGGGAACCGGAAAATGGATAACCCGGAATAAGAAGTTTCTCTGAGTTTCAACTACATTTCAGATGTTCTTTCAATTGTCTTCTCCCGATAACACATTATTTGTGCGTTGTAAAAAGTTCGGCAAAATCATAGTTATTATAAATATTAAACTAGCATATGAAAAATTATTGGAGCCCGAAAAATATTCAGTATAAATATAATAATTCTACCTGGCCCACTGTTTCCAACTCGGTATAGAGAGGTATTAATCATTTGACACACTGGCACAATCAACATATGGAAAATTATTGGAACCCGAAAAATGTTCAGTATAAATGTAATAATTCTATCTGGTCCACTGTTTCCAATTCGGTATAGAGAGGTATTAATCATTTGACACACTGGCACAATCTTTCGCTATGTGCAACTTCAATACTTTAGAGACTTTTTTTAACACCATATGCGTTTTTTTTGTATACACTAGTAATGTTGTTATTATAATTTGCAAAAATATTGACCAAAACATGTAAAATATTACTTATGCCATGATTAAGAGAACTGTCTAACACTTTTCTCTTATATCTCAAACTACCCAAACGTTCTCTTCAGAGAGAGAGAGAGAGAGTTGCTGGCTCTGTTAGCCTTATTTCCCTATGTGTTAGTTAACTTTCCTGTTGCGCTGAAGAGAAAATTGCGCCGACTTGAAAATTCGATCCTAAAAATCTCTAGCAGTCATTGACATTATTAATTTTTTTTGATTTAAATTCCTCAAACCGAAAAGTTTATCACACTTTAACTTACACTTCATTTCTGGGCTCCACACAATGGGCGGCGGTCAAAACATATTGGTTCGTGATTAACGTGCCCGCACAACGAAAGCGCTGACGTGCCTTGGCACCGTCCGACTCCAGCAGAGCCATCCATGGAAATTCCGATAAACGAACAATTTCGCCATTCGCTATACGATCACCGCTGAGTTGGCCACATGGAGTAGAGCATAGTATCTTTTCGCCCTCAGGTTGTTGCAGATAATTCACTGTTGGTTCATCATCGAACTTTAAAGGATCAGAGGCATAATACTGATGAATCACGGGATTGTGAGCACTGTGATAGGCATGATGAGGATTGCGTATAAAAGAAGGGGAGGGTGAAGGTTTTGGTATCTGCGGTGGCTGATGAGAGTAGCTACGATGATCCTTGATGTCATAGAATGCGCAACAGGCGAAGTGCTGAAATGGAAACAGAGAGACAGTTTTAAGAGAATATTTGGGAAATAAAGTCAAAACCTACTATTTCTCCCTGGGTACCACAATGACTTTGTCGCACATATCGAGCGATGTGAGCCGGGTAAGGCGGTGACCAATGCTTGAGCATCCATTCGATGCGACGACATTTTGTCAGGGGGACACACAAACCCTCTGTATAGTCGGGTGTGAAACAACCTGCAAATATTTTATATTCATATGTTCAAATACATATGCATGTTATATAGCCTCAGTTACCAGCATCCGTTCCTGACGATTCTAATCCATCATGATATTGACCCAACACTAATGTTCTTCCTTCGAGAATAACCAAAATTATTAATATTTCCCCGAATTTTCCGGCCAACATTTTTGTAATCCGTGTTGCCTATAAATGATTTCACGTTCTTATGTGCGCAGTTTATATTAAAACATGTGAATCGCTAAGAGTCTGACCGCCAATTGATAAGACCACTAGATTTGATTCAATTTAATTCAATATTATTCATCGACCAACTGAAATGCTCATCGTTTTTGTTTGAATAAATCTTAGATGATAGCAGATTAAGAGATTCGAATGCTCTTATAAGAAGAGAACTTGAATATGCTATTACATTTGGACATATGAGCCTATCCATTAAAATAACATCCAAATAATTGGATAAATTTGATGATTGAAGAAATCGCAGGAACTGAATAAATGAATAAATGAATAATGAAGATAATACCTGATTGCACCGTCCAACTTAACATGGGAAGTTTGATTACTTCTTCGTATAGATCTCAATTTTCTAACTCTGTTTAATTCCAACAGAAAGATTTAAGGTGATTCTCCCCGTCAAGTGATTTTGGTTGATTCTTTCCAATACAAAAGATGTAATCTTTTCTTCCGTATAGAATAATTTTTGCCGATTCTTTACATCGGAATGATTTTGGTCGATTCTTCAACATAACATGATTTCGATTGATTTTTATCAATAGAACGATCTCTGACGTTCCCTTCCACGGAATAATTTCATCCGGCAAGTTAGCAATAGGAGGATATTAGCAAAATCTTCCGAATAAAACGCCCAATTTGTTCCAATGCAACAAAAAATTTATCAATTAAGCCTTCCCCAAAAGAACAATGTTTGCTGTTTGTTCCAAATAGTGTCGATCAATTCTTTCAAAAACAATGATTTTGTACAATTCTTTCCAATAGAATAATTTCGGTTAGTTCTTCCCAACATAGCCATTTGAGTTGGTTCTTTTCAAAACTAAGATTTCGCCGATTCTTCCCTATCGAATGATTTCGGTAAATTCTTTCCAGCGGATTGATATCGATCGGTTGTTTCCAAAGAATAATACAGGTGGATTTTAGTCAATTCTCCCAAAAGGATAGTTTAATTCGATTCTTCCCAAAAAATCGCTTTCCATTAATTCTCCCCAAAGATAATGATTTCAGTTCATTCTTCCTAAAATTACGATTTTGGTCGATTCCACTGTAGTGGCAAATTTTATTTAATTAAACAATTTTGGTCGAAGTTTTATAAGCTAATAGAAAACAAATTCGTTTGATTTTTCTTAACATAAGAATTCCGATCGATTCATCACAGCTAAAGGAGTTTGGTTGTTCTTTTCCTTTTCTTTGTTCTTTTCTGTAGATTTGCCGAATAGACCGATTTCTGTCGATTAACCTAACACAACGATTTCGGTCAATTCCCTCCAATACAAAAAATTTCTGTAGATTCTTCTTAATAATTTATTTGATTCTTCGCTACAGATTGACTGCAATCAATTCTTTCATATGATCGAATCTTCTCAATTGAAAATAATTTAGTTACTTATTTTCAACAGAAACCTTTTGGTGGATTCGTTCTAACAGGTAATAGGTAACAACAGATGATAAATAAATTTCGGTTCATTCTTCTCAAATAAAACGATTTTATTTCATATGGTCGATTCTTTCCAAGCAGGACAATTTTTGGTCGACCCACAGAATCAGAATCACATCTATCGATTGGTAGTGATATAATGATTTTAGACGATTTTTTCCAACGGAACATATTCATCAACCGAATGGTTTCCGCCAATTTTTCTTTACATAACAAATTTGGTTGATTTTTATCAATAGCATGATTTAGATTGATTCTTCTAAATAAAACGATTTTAGCCGAGTTATATCAAAACAACAAATTCAACGGAATCCCTTCAACAGAGAGACCTCTATAAATTCGTCTCGTTTAATTTTTTAACTATACGATTTCTGTCGATTCTTCGCAACAATCTATTTGGTCGATTCTTCCACATGGATAGATTTCTGTTGATTTTTCCCAACAGAAAAATGTCGATTGATTCTTTTCACCGGAAAGATTCCTATCAATTTCCTTCATAGAATAATTATATATGATTTTTTTGCATTGGAATGCTTTCTGGCTGTTCCTCACCAACAAATAAATTTTTGTCGATTTTTCCTAATTGAAAAAATATGAACGACTAGGGCTGATTCTTCCCATCCGAAGGTTTTCGCTTCACTCTTCTCAATGGAATGATTTCTGTAGATTCTTCCAACTAGAACAATTCACATTGAACCCATTCATTTCTTAAAAAGAACAAAGTTGATTCTTTCCCATAACATAAATCCAGTTATTTTTTGTCAAAAGAAAAGTTCTTGCTGATTACTTGCAACAGAACGATTTCAACCACATCTCTCCCACAGAATGAGTTCTGTTGATTCCACATAATGGTGCAATTTAGATTATTGATTCTTCCCAATAGAAAGAATTTGGGTTGATTCTTAGAAACAGAATGATTTTGTTTCATTCTTTCCGAAAGAGTGTTTTGGATTGATATTTCCCAATAGAATGATTTGGATCGATTCTTCCTAATAAAATGATTTGTTTAGGTTCTTTAAAAAAAGGATCTACAATGATTTCCACTGATAGAAAGCATTCGGCTGATTTTTCCCAGAAAAAATTCTGTGTGTTCTGCCCACCAGAACTATTTGTTGAGTGCGTAATAGGCCACTGGCAAGAACGTAGTGTTAAATCGTAGCTCCATTTCATGCAATCACCTAACAGTATGCTTTATGGACGTGCATTTGGGAAAATTGTAGTAGCCGTTGATCCGTTGCCATTTAATTACCAATTAATGTCATAATTTTTTATGGTTGGTTTTAAGTGAATAATAAAAAGTTGACCAGCTAGAATGGTTTGGGTTATTTCTGCGCATGTGAACATTTTCGGTTTATTCTTCTCAACAGAATTATTTCTCTTTATTCTACCAATAGAACTTTATTCAACAGAGTGACTTCAAATTTTTTTGCCTATAGAAACATTTTTGATCGATTCTACCAAATAGAACGAATTCAGTCGATTCTTTACAACGGAAAGCTTCTAATTATTTGTGCTACAATATCTTCCATTGGTTACACCCAGCAACATTAATATATTTGTTTCTTTTTAAAAGAATAATTCTTGTTGATTATTTCCAATGCAACGATTTTGTTCAATTCTGTCTAACAGAAGGTATACGGCCGATTTTTCAATTTGAAAGATTTCTGTCGATTTCCTCCAACGAAGCACTTTAGGTTGATTCTTCCTAGAGGATGGGTTGATTCTTCCAAAAAAACTTTGATAGATTCTTCCCAATTTCGGCGGAATCTTTCCAAAATAATGATTTTGGCCGATTATTCCAAATAGACGATTTCATTCGATGTTTTGATACAAAAATATTCTGTCCGTCTATTCCCAATAGACTGATTTCTATCGATTCTTGCAAATAGAATGGTTTCTGGTCGATTCATCTTAACAGTGCGACTTCAAATATGGCCCCCCAAAAACAGGATTTGATCGATTATTCTGCATAGAACGATTCAGGTCGATTCTACGAAATAGAACGAATTCTATCTATTCTTTACAACGGAAAGTTTTCTATTTTTGTGCTACAATGTTTTCCGTTGGTTATTCCAAACAACATTAATCTATTTGTTTCTTATGAAAACAACAATTCTGGTTAATTATTTCCAATGCGACGATTTCGTTCAATTCTGTCCAATACAAAAAATACGGTCTATTTTTCAATTCCAAAGATTTCTTTTGATTTTTCCAAACGAAGTACTTTAGGCTGATTCTTTTTGGAGAAACAATTGATTCCTCCTCCGGTTGATTCTTCCAGAAAAAGTTTTGGTTGACTCTTCCCAATAGAACAATTTCTTTTGATCTTCTACTATAGAAAGATTCTGGCCGTTTATTCCCAAAAGACTGATTTCTATCGATTCTTGCCAACAGAACGGTTTCTGGTCAATTCATCTTACCAGGGCGACTCCAAATGTGTCCTGCCTATAGAAAGAATTTGGTCGATTCTTCTGCATAGAACGACTCAGGTCGATTCTTGACATGAGAAAGATTTTTGTTGGTTGCCTGCAACAGAACGATTTGCTGCGTCGATGAGAATGTAGTGTAAAATTGTGTCTCCTTTTCGTACGATCACCTAAAAGTATGCTTTGCCGGGGCATGTGCGGAAATTGAGGTGACCATTATTCCGCAGTTCAACTACCGATTAATTCATATTTTATGTTAGATTTTATGTGAACAATAAAGCACTGATTATCTGCATAGCCAAACTACTGCGAAAATAATAATAAACGGCGACAAGAATCACACAATGTTGAGACGTCGTGCTACGCAATTATGCATGCAGATCACTAATTGTGGAACAGTCGCAACACCAGCCGGCATACTAATAAGCCGCACACGATGACGCTTCTTTTGCAGCGGACATATGACCATAAACTTTCTTCGGAAGTTAAAGTCAAGTGTTGTGGTCAGTTGTGGTTTGAGACTTAAATCAAATGGTCTCAAGTAAAGTTTAAACAATTGACAAAAAAGTAAAAGTTAATAACTGAATAAGAAAAAAAAAACATTGAATAGAAGCTGGATTTGCCAACGAAATAATGAAGTGGTGGCTAATATTTGGAATTGTGGCAGTCGCCTTGCAAGTCAATGCCATTGTGGATATTGTGGATGTTAAGGAGCCGTCAACGGATGCTGAGGCCAGAGTTAAATCGCTGGTTTACGAAAAGGTGGAGAAGAATAAAAATAATCCGTCTTTGAAGTTAGAAACCAAGGATCTTTATGACTTGCCCATGGAATTGAATGCTTCGAATATCTCAAAACTTTACTGGGGTTTCAATAATTTATTTGGCGACCGTCATAAACATAAATATCCTGATAAATTCTCTGCGCTGCAAGATGATGTGCCCTTTAATATGGATAGCTCATTTGGCAGTTTTGATCGCCATCCCTGCCGCCGTGTGTGTCAGCAAGGGAAATCCATGACATGCTATTATCGCCTTGTTGTACACAATTATCAGACTATGGGTCCTGAATGCCAGCGCTGTTTGTATGATCCCGCTTCGTGTGAGGCGGAGAATTGTGTCTATGGCGATGGAGTACCCAATATTTTCATGGCAGTGAATCGCCAGTGGCCAGGACCCTCGATAGAGGTATGCGAAAATGATACCATCGTGGCGGATGTTTTGAATTACCTCACCGAAGAGACTACCATGCATTGGCATGGTGTGCACATGTCCCAAACGCCCGAAATGGATGGTGTACCCTTTATCACACAATACCCCATATCACCGGGAGAGGTACAACGTTATCAATTTCCAGTGGATCGCAGTGGAACTGTGTGGTACCACAGTCACGTGGGCTTCCAGAGAGCCCGAGGAGTGGCGGGATCGCTGGTTATACGACAGTCCAAGGAGAACAATAAACATGTTCGTCTCTATGATTATGATCTTATCGATCATACGTTGATGCTTCATGACATCGTCTATAATGCTGATTTAGACAGACCCCGCAATATACTTATCAATGGCAAGGGACGCAATCATCTGAACTCTTGGCCGGACAACGATAGCCGTCATCGTTATGAACGTCTCTCTGTGTCGCCAGGCATGCGCTACCGCATGCGGGTAATACTCAATGGGGTCTTCAATTGTCCCATGGAATTTTCCATTGAGAATCATAAAATGTTAATGATTGCCAGTGATGGCAATGATCTGGAGCCCATATATGCCGATAAATTCTTTATGACCTCAGCCGAAAGATTTGATTTTATTTTGCATGCTAATCAATATCCTGGTAATTATTGGATCAAGGTTAAAGGTTACAATGACTGTGCCGACTACAATTTGTATCAGGGAGCCATTTTACATTATCGGGGCACTTCACGTAGTAAATTGCCAGCGAATCAAATAAATGATCAAATAATCGATCAAAATAATGCTTCAAGAGCTGGCGGAGACCTCTTGACCAATGTCAACGTTGTAGCCGAAGTTATGGCCGATGATAAAAGAGTTACCAGAAGTACAGATGTGCCCACTATAGGTCTCACCTCACTGAATCCATTGCCTTGGCCACCGTACACCCGCTTCATCACCTACTACACGAGTTTTGGCGACCTTAATTATAGAGGAGAATATTACTTGCAAATAGATGACATCACCTACGCCCCGCCATCAGTCTCGCTGTTGCAGGGTCGCCATTTATATAACGATGACAACTACTACTGCAATCGGACAGGTTTTCGGGAGGCCGGTATCGATTGTCGCCGCACAAATTGTGAATGTACAAATGTTCTGCGATTGCCAGCGTTCAGACCAATTGAATTGGTGATCACGAATCTGATGAATTCAACGCATCCTTATCATCCACATGGCTATACGGTCCGTTTGGTGGGCCAAGAAGTTTTGGGCAATATCAACGATGTAAGAAATGTAAGTTATGACACACAAATTTTGAGTACTCGAACAGTATAGTAAACTACTGCAGAATATCACAGAGTATTATCGGATGTCGTATAGCAGGATGGCAGCGTAAATTTTCCAAAGGAATTTTGAAATTTTAGGTGAGCCTGATAATTATTAGGAGCAGCCAAATTAAGACAAAATCCATGTGGCCTTACAAGTATTACTGTGTCCAAAAAATAAGATAATTTTTCATTTAGAAAAATCTTTATTTATTCATCTAAACTTATTTCATGCCAATCATGCCAAATAGCCATATTACGATATGGCCTTTTGGAGAAAAGCTTATGATGAGCCACTGAAATTCAAAAATCCATTTTTTTTTAAAGAGC
Organism: Philornis downsi; assembly: GCA_019455685.1. NCBI lineage: Eukaryota > Metazoa > Arthropoda > Insecta > Diptera > Muscidae > Philornis > Philornis downsi. The sequence continues at coordinate 10,043 of JAHXMU010032839.1, read as the reverse complement.
GATGTTATTTATCCGTTTGAAATGATAACATCTTCAGCAAGATATCCAAATGTTAAGCGATAGTTTTTGAGTTCCAAATATTGGATTTGTAGAAAGTGTACGTTGACTCGGGAAGCGCTTTGTCTTTAACTTGATACTCGAACTTGTGAATATTTCTTTCCGACAAAGTCTGTTCGTCAAGAGCTTCTGCAACTTTCTTAAAATTTACCTAATTGAAATTCCATTTCATAAATAAAATTTAATGCAACTTCATCATTGCTCAACAAAATCACACTTTTTGAAAGATGTGGAATCAAGAATATATGAGTTAAATCGATCAGAAGGGGATTAGTTAATCGCTCGATTTTTTTTTAATCTTGTCAAGAATTATGAAATAATGGAAGGGATTATGAATGCTGCAAGTTATGGATGAGGAGTTACAATGAGTAAATTGTATTTCCGAAAATCGGTCAATTTCCATAGGAGGTATCAGAAGGGGTGAACCGATAGAGTCCATTTTCAATCCCCGGCTGCGATCTAGCATAATATGAGGCTGTGCCAAGTTACAAAAATTTTATTATCGTGTCCGTCAACCAGCCAGACAAACGGATCTCGTTCAATTGACTTAAAAAGCTATGAAATGTTTCCTTCTGGGTGTTACAGTTTTGGCCGTATCAAATTATATATAACTCCTGGTAGTAATAAAAAGGTTACATACCGAGAGAATTTTTTAGTAGATTTCAGAGTGTTTCTATTGGGTTGTTCGGAAAGTTAGTTCGGTTTTTAAAATAAATTTATTTACAAATTTGTATACAAGAAAACAATTATTTGAATCTATTTTATAATCTCCCCCTTCTTTAATAACTTCTTCCCACCTCTCTGGGATCTTTTTAATTCCTCTCCCTATAAATCGCGTGGTTTATCTGAAAAAAGCGTTCAATTCGATTTTTCATGTTCTCGTCGTTATGGAAATTTAAATCTCTTAAGCGGTTGCTCAGACTGCAAAATAGGTGATTGTCGGTGGTCTGGCGAATAGGGTGGGTGAGGTAAAACTTCACACCCAAGCTCTCACAGTTTCTGACTGGTCCGCAAGGCAGTGTGAGGGCGGGCGTTGTCGTGATGGAAGATGACATCTCCCCGATTGATGAGTCTAGGCTGTTTTTCTTCCACAGCCGCCTTTAGATGATCTAATTGTGCGATATATAGGTAGTAGTTCGCGTTAATCGCCTGATTTGAAAGAAAGACTACTCCTTTGTCGTCCCACTAAATCGTCAGCATTACCTTTCTGGGGTGAAGGAAGGTTACATTGTTGTTGACTATCCATTTGTTATCCCCTGTGTTGAAGTTTTTCAGGAATGGTGTCTTGTTATTTCTGATCATTAAGCTGTCACAGACGTCAACGCGATTCAGGCGGTTGACCTCGGTAAGAAAGAGAGGTATCCACACATCGGGGTTCCTCACAAATCCGTGCTCTTTCATGACCCCGTGAATGGTTGAAACCGATTTTTTGATTATTTCACCTATTTCCCTAACTGTTGCACGGGGATTAACAATAATTAAATCTCTCACCTGCTCGGAAACAATTTCTTTTGGTAGTCTTGATCCGGGCACGTCCGTTTTTCCAAACTTGAAAAAATGGCTCAGTGGTAAAAGATTTGCCAACAATGAAGAGGTGGAGTCTGCGGTCGATGGCTATTTCAAGGAGTTTGACAGTTCGTATTATAAACAGGGTATAGAAACTATTGAATATCGCTGGAAAAGGTGTATCGAGCTAATAGGAGATTATGTTGAAAGATATAGAAGAGTTTCTTCAACTTTTTTGTATCTTCTTTGTTAGGTGGGCTAGTTTTGGAATTACCCTCGTACATTATAAGAAATAACCAATTAAGTACGTACGTTGTTTTACTTATTTGTTTCTAAAAAATTTCAATGAGGCAAAAAATCTGTCTACTTCAAAACTCATTACAATTTTTGCTGGGTTACAACTTCGTCGTGTCTTCTTCTTATCAGCTATTTGCTATTGGCAATGACATACGTTTCTTCTGAAACAAACAAAAAAATATATGTAAATATGTTAATTTGATTTCCAATTATTATTCTTTCTATTATTCTTTCTTTCTAGATCGAAGAGCTTGATCGTCGTGGTCGTTTGAAGCGCACTCCCGATAACTTCCCCGCCGTTGAAAAAGACAGCATACAACTACCCCCATTGGGGTATGTTATAGTGCGATTTATAAGTAATAATCCCGGATTTTGGATGTACCATTGCCACATCGAGGGTCATGCACTGTCGGGTATGGCAGCCATTATGAAAGTGGGCGAAAATTATCAGATGAAGAAGATAGTGCCAACAATTAAGTGCTGAGGCATAAGAAAAAAAGTCATTATTTATTTATTTATTTATTATTAGTATAATTTATTTTGAAATACGGAACAAACAATTTTTATTATAAATATAATAAATTGAAAAGTTTTTGAGGGTACAAAGAAGTCTTCGCCGTTTTTTATTGTCAAAAATTGCTCATTTATTGTGAACAAATGATACATTACGAGCTTTTCAAAATATTGTCCAAAACTGCTTTCATTACTGCTTTCTGGTTGTACACGAATACTGCTATTCATCTTCATTTGCGAGTTAAGAGTCTGCGAAATTTTGTATGGTAAATACCAGAAGAAATGTGGCAATGCTGTCTGATTTCAGTCTCAGAAGTTACTTTACCAAATGCACAACGTGTAAACGTAACGATTGAATTAAGTAAAACTACTAGAAAGATATGAAGCTCAAAATATGTGGATTAAATTGGTCATTTTTAAGCGAGGTGCCAGAATGGACGTGGCAATGCCCTCTCTTTTCATTTCTAGAACTCCCTTTACCACATGCATAACGTGAGTCAAATTTGACTGAATTCAATAAAACTGGTAGAAAGATATGAAGCTTAGAATATATGTGTTAAATTGGTAATTTGTATATTAGAAGTGGCGCGGTTACTTGATCAATTTTATTTAGGGCTTACAGAAAATTGTTAATCCATATATTAAACGAGAAATCAGACTACTGCAGCCTACCCCAATTGGAAATGATAGGGGAAAGATTAAATTTTTGGAAAACCACCCAATTTGTATGGGAGGTGCCAAAAGCGGTGTGGCAATGCTGTTCGTTTTCAATCTTAGAACTGACTTTACCAAATGCATAACGTGAGCCAAATTTGACTGAATTCAGTAAAACTGCCAGAAAGATATGAAGCTTAGAGTATATGGGTTAAATTGGTAATTTGTATGGAAGCTACCAGAAGTGGCGCGGTTACTTGATCAATTTCTTTCATGGCTTACAGAAAATTGTAAATCCATATATTGAACAAGAAACCAGACTACTGCAGCCGACCAATTAAAAATTACAGGTGAAAGATAGCATTTTTGGAAAATCATAGAATTTGTGTGGCGGTGTGGCAATGCTGTTCATTTTCATTGTGAAATCTTAATCTGGCAAATGTTTATCGTGTAGCAAATTTGATTTGATTGGAACCACATAAGAGATGGGCTCTTTGTATGGAAGGTACCAGAAGAGGGGTTTTTTAAGTTCTATCAAGCATTATAAACAAATGCAATGGAGACAAATTGAAATTACTCCGGTCCATAAATGTAAAGTTACAGGGGGAAAATTTGCATTTTCTAAATTCGTTCAATTTGTGCGGGAGATACCAGAAGGAGCAGTCAATTTGGCCCATTTACAATTTCCGACTACGGTCTGGCAAAATATTAAGCTGTGTTAAGTTTTGATAAGTTTCCCGTGTCCACCCGCTAGACTAGACATTTGGTCAAAAGATATTTTTTGGCTCTGAATGTTACCTTTTTGGCCGTATCAACTGATAAATATATACCTTCATTTCTCCGGGTAAAGGTATAAATATTGAATCATTGAAATTTTGAATAATTTCAGATTCAAAAATAATTAGAATTAGAATTAGAATTAGCGCTACATAAAGAAACAGTTCAATGTTATCACTAAATCGTAAAATTTCTTTAAGTACTCTGTTCTCTATTGTTCTTAGCTGGTAATAGCAATATTAATTAATAACTTTTGACAGCAAGCAGATAGTTTACACAGCGAACTGATAACAGTGGGAACAGTTTTGTTTTATTTAGGGGGTTCCACAACACAGTGAACTGATAACAATGGGAATAGTTTGGATTTATTTAGAGGGTTCCTTAACACTTCTTGGTTTACTTACATGAAGGGAGACGTAAAACCTCCGAAGACACTGAATTGACGGCATTGCTTGATGGGGATCCGTGTCAAATGCAGGTTGAGCTTGCTTCAGTATTAGGAGTTATCCCTCAAGCCATTTCCCAGCGATTCCATGCGATGGGAATGATTCAAATGAATGAATGGGAATGATTTGTGGGTTGAAGCCAAGGGACGTTGAGCGTCATTTTTTCGCCAGTGAACAACTGTTTCAGCGACTAAAAAGGAAGGGGATTCTTCATCGTATTGTAACGGGTGATGAAAAATGGGTTCATTACAGCAATCCCAAGAAAAGAAAGTCATGAGGGCTGCCCGGTCAGCTTCTCCTCGCCCGAATATTCACGCTGCACATGTTATGCTTTGTATTTGGTGGGCCCAGGTCGGTTTTATTATTTACGGGCTGCTGAAAACAAACGAAACCATCACTGGGATCGGTATCGACTTCAATTAATGCGATTAAGCCGAGCTCTACGCGAGAAACACCAACAATATGCGAAGAGGTATGAAAAAGTGATTCTTCAGAATGACAAGGCTCGGATTCATGTAGTCAAGCCCGTTAAAACCTACCTGAAAACGCTGAAATGAAAAGTCTGACCCCATCCGCCATATTCTCCAGATATTGTGCCGTCTGATTATCACTTGTTCCGTTCAATGGCACACGGTTGGCTGAGCAGCAGTTCCATCAAGGTATGGCCAGATTCGTGGATAGTCTTAAAAGATGAACAGCTTTAACGTTACGGAATTCGAGTTTAGGCAGAAAGATGGGAAAAAGTAGTAGCTAGCGATGGGCAATACTTTCAATGAATCATTTGTAAACATGTTTTCATAATAAAGTTGAATTTTTATAGAAAAAAAAAACAGAAACAAACAAATAAACTTAGTTGCACACCTAATATATAAAATAAGATTGAATTTTCTATACAACAAAAATTAAATAAAATACATTGAATAAAAATTTAATTTCTTATTTGAATTTCTTATTGTAGCGCAATTGGTGCGGCACCTTATAGATAATCCGGTTAACATAATACTGCAAATTTTTTACGCTATTAATCGGGTTTCAGAAAATTCACATCTCTACACGCCAGATAAATAGAAGCAATTTAAAACAAAATCAGTATTCATATTTGGCGACCTCTGTAGGAATAGAGCAGAGCTTCATTTAAGAAAAACTTGCTTTTTTGAAAGGGCTTACTTGAAACTCACAAACGGCTAGTAAATAAAGTCAAAGTAATTTGGAAGTTTTTGTAATATGATACAAATTTTCATTTCAGTTAAGATTACGGACAATGTTCTTGAAGCCACCTTAATATACGTATTATATACTCGTATACTTATAGCAAACAATTTTGCCAAATTAATGAACATATTGCCTGTGCCAATAGTAGATAATTTAATGACTATTTAAAGTATTAACACTTGTGCTTAATATCTACGTCATTTTGCATTTCAACCTGATGTGTAGATAACCCTTAACAAATTTAACCTTGGCTATGATATACAATTGTTAACGTAGTCAGGACGTCAGAGAAATGTTCAAATTGACGTTTTATATCATTAAACATTGAATTGATAAAAATCACTCTATTATAGGTGAGATAAAACATTCAAATTTTATATGAAAAAAATTGCTTATCTATAGACAGGTATTTATAGATTTGTTTGAAGATCTGTGCAATTGCCTAATATTGGCGGGTTACTTTAACGGGTAGTAATCTGATAATTCGTATAGTTGATAGAATCACTTTTTCTACAAAGAGCAAACAAACACGTATACGAGTATATTTCTGTTTTATTTCTATGTTACGCAAATTTTTTTCTCCTTTTATATGAAAACAAGTAGAAAAAATTGAGTTTTTCTTTTTCAAGACAGTGGCTTTCAAATATTTTTTTCCAATTCACTCTAATTAGGCAATAGTTTGCTTTAGCCGCTCTTTTTGCCATACAATGAAACGAATAGTTTTCTTGTAACCTTTAATTACCTAGTTAGATGATGCTTATAATACAGGGTGCCGCAATAGAACGTGCATATTTAAAAAGTAGATTAAAGAATGAATACAAAAGGTATGGTTAAAATAAATCTAAGGCATTGTAGAGTAAAAAATGGAGTTTATTTTTTAAAAATAACATCATCTAAATGGTGACCCTCTCTACGACGGCACTCCTCTAACCGCAAACGAAAATTATTGAAAACTTTTTTCAGTAACACTGGTGTAATGGCTGCCATTTCACCACGGATATTCTCCTTGAGCTGAATGATGTTTCTTGGATTATTACTGTAGACTTTGTGTTTGAGGTATCCCCACAAAAAAAAAGTCAAGAGGCGTCAAGTCTGGACTACGTGGGGGCCATGGGATATCACCTCTTTTCGAAATCAGTTTGCCAGGAAACATCTGCTTCACCACCGCCATGGAGTCATTTGATGTGTGACAGGTAGCTCCATCTTGTTGGAACCAAGTTCTGAAATTCACTATTCTTGAACTTTCAATTTCTGGAGCCAAAAATCCGTCCAACATCTCAACATAGCGTTCCGTATTAACCGTGACGTTTTGGCTCCGCGCATTTTTGAAGAAAAAAGGATCAATTATTCCTCTGCCAGAGATTGCTGCCCATACTGTCACTTTAGGACTATGCAATGGTTTCTGGTGTTTGATTTGGGGCTTTTCACTGTTCCAGTAACGACAATTTTGACGGTTTACGAACCCATTCATAAGAAAATGAGCCCCGTCAGAGAAAAGGATATTGTCAAAATTGGAAAATCGATTAAGCATTTTATTAGCAAATGCGAGCCTTGCTATGAAGTCAGACTCTTTCAATTCTTGTGTTAATTACAGCTTATATGGATGCAGTTTAAGATCCAATGTTAAAATGCGTTGCAAACTTCGTCGCGATAATTGTAAGACAGACGATCTCTTGCGAGTCGACATTTGTGGATTTCCTTGTACTGACTCCATAACTCTCTCAACATTGTCTTCGGTCCTAGATGTTCTTGGGCGACCATTTGCTTGTGGTTTAAATGTTGAACCGGTCTCTTAAAAACGCTTTACCCATATTTTAATTAAATTAGCACTCGGAGCTTCACTAATTCGCCGTAGTCCATATTCAGCACAATATAGTCGCCTAGTAGCAATATATGAACGATAGTTCTCGTAAAATGCACGCACGCAAAATACGCGACGCTTCCCGTCAAAGTGATTCATAGCGACTAAAACTCCATAAGCCCGCCAACCCAACGACGTAGGCGCCCCCCCGCCCGCGCCTTTTCTACTCCGCAAAAAAAGATGATGCAATATGCACGTTCTATTGCGCCACCCTGTAGAATCTATTACCTATTATGTACTGCAGAAAGAAAATAATTCCAATCGATTCGATCTTCTGCGCTCCTTAATCAATTCGTTACACTCAGTTCAGAAATCATCTCATAATCTTGGGTTTTCGAATATAGTTTTGATCGTCCTGTTTTGTGCCTCATTAAGTTCATTGTCGAGAACATATCAGGCTAGAGAGTTTTCGTCCATCCGCACAATATGACCCAATTAGTCACATCGAAGATTTTGTAAGAGAAGTAAATGCTCCGGGAAAAATACGCCTTCAATGTGTATGGAATAAACCCAATGTAACCAAATCCATGAAATGCTCGTCAAATGAAGTTCATAAAAAAATAATAAACTCAAAATTTGTATGAGGTGTAGGGGAAAAAATCCATTATTTTTTTGTAATTTAGGTCAAATAAGCATTGTTCGTTCTGTAATTTGTTATTCTTTTCAGAGTAGTTCCATTGAGCAGCTTTTGTTCGTATCGTCAAAAAACTAGAAATTTCGATTTTCACAAATTTCCAGCAAAATCATTGGTCATAGACAGGAACGGGTGGTGGTCACTTAATACCAAGTCCGGACTTTAAAATGGATACATGAGAACCTTACAACCTAACTCAAAAAGTTTTTGGCGAGTTACTGTCGATGTGTATGGTCTTCTGTTATCTTATTGAAATACAATTCCTCTCCTGTTAGTCAAAGCATGGCAATTTCTTTCTTCAGATGGTCTAATTGTTGCCGGTGCAAGTGCAAATTAAGTGTTTGATCTTAGGGGAGCAGCTTATGGTAAATGATTCTCTGCCAATTCCAGCAAATATACAGCAAAACCTTCCTGATCGTCAATTCTGGCTTGGTCACCATTTCGGCTCTCTCGATCAAACCCGTATTCGATGGCATTGTCGTGAATGACTCAAATTTGATCCACTTCAGGAACGGGCCGAATTTGTTGCGATTTAGAAATAGTGTTTGCAAAAATTTTGACTTGACGATTTGACTTGAACATTGTGCATCTTCGATATCAAAAAGTTGTCCACGGCGCTCTTTGTCTTCAACTCTTGGCCTTTTTTGTAGACATTACTGTGATCGCTACTATTGTTGTCCTTATTGTAAAGCATATTTACGCTCAATTCCCTTTCCACAGTTCAATGTAGTCCACTAGTAATAGCAATTGTACAAAACAGCGATTTTTGATAAAATACGTAATATTTCTAATTATTATTGTCGTTTAGGCGCGATTCAAATATTGTGTATATTACGAAAGTTATAATGCATTCCCATAACAGCGATTTTTTGTAAATCATTAAATATCTCAAAACACACACAGACTGCATAGATTTGTACCCGATAAAGTCTGTTCATCGCATGCATTCTGCAGTATGTTAAATGTTTTTGTAGTAGAAATTCCATTATGTAAACAAAATTTAATACAACTTCTGGGCTTAACAAAATCGCACATTTGTGAAAATCGCCGAAATGATTTTGTGCCGTACAAAAGCAAACGGACCAAGTTTGGCCCCACTTGAAAAAGTTAATACGTTTTATATGTCTAGCTTCTTGTTCTGCAAAAAGTTAAAAATTAGTTTTTAAATTAATTATTGTTAAATTTGAATAATTAATCAAACTATGATTGCGCTATTCCGGTATCCTACAGGGTTGCCCATATTCGACGGACCCATGTTTTTTAAAAAAAAATCAAAGAAAAAAATAAAAATTTGGCGGTTGGCAATCTTATTCATTTAATTTGTTCCAAGTAGATTTGTTTACATCAATTTTTGAATATGATATCTCTCAAATGGCCGCCTCTGGCGTTAATGGCGTATTGTGCCCTTTTTGCAGCATTTTCCATCGTTTTCGCCAACATTTCGGCCGGAATAGCGGCTATTTCTTAACGAATGTTGTCCTTGAGCTCTTCTACGGTCCTTGGCTTGTTAACGTAAACCTTTGACTTCAAATGTCCCCACAAGAAGAAGTCAGCGGGCGTCAAATCGGGCGAACGCGGTGGCCAGTCCAAATCACCACTTTTCGACATCAAACGGCCCGGAAACAAATTCTTCAGAAAATCGATTGTTATGCGACTTGTGTGCGGTGGAGCGCCGTCTTGTTGAAACCAGAACTGCCTCATACGCTTTCGACGAATAATTGGCATCACAAAATTGGTCATCATGTCGCGATAACGCTCCTGGTTGATGGTAACAGCATGGCCATTTTCGTTTTGGAAGAAAAACGGCCCAATGACCGTTTTCGCACTAACGCCGCACCAAACTGTGACTTTTTCGTCATAAAGAGGCAATTCTTGAATCTCCTGTGGATTTTCAGTGGCGTAAATACGGGAATTTTGCTTATTTACGGTCCCATTCAATGTGAAATGGGCTTCATCGGACATGATAATTTTGTTCCAAAATTGCTCGTCATCATCGGCCATTTCGATGACTCGTTGGGCCTATTCCAATCGACGAGGCTTGTCCGCAGGCAACAATCTTTGCGTCAATTGAATTTTGTACGGGAAC
>JAHXMU010032749.1:0-11688 GCA_019455685.1 Philornis downsi | reverse complement strand
TATGTTGTTCGCTGCGCCGCTTCCTGGAAATTTAGTCGCCATGGAGCCGTACACGGGAGTGCAGCGTGCATTTTGTGTCCGAGCGTATTACGAAAACAATAAATCAGTGATTACTGCACGACGTTTGTATCGGCATGAACACGGTTTACACGATTTAAGTGAAGTTCCAAGCGCCAATGTGATACGAAAATGGATCAGAATGTTCGAAACAACCGGCTCAACAGTACCAATTACGGTTCGTGGTCGCCCAGTTTCTGCAAGATCAGCCGACATTGTGGAGCGTGTTCGTGTTTCAGTTCAGCGAAATCCGCAACAGTCAACACGTAAGAGAAGTCAGTCTTTGGATGTCAAAAGAACAACTTTACGACGAATTTTGAAACGTGATTTGCATTTGAAGGCTTATAAGATTCAGATAGTCCAAGAATTAAAACCCGATGATGCCAATAACCGACTTAACTTTGTCAATTTGATGCTAGAGCGGTTCAACAATTTCAACAACGTGATTTTTAGTGATGAGGCCAATTTTCACCTTAATGGCCATGTGAACAAGCAAAATTGTCGGTTCTGGTCCGAGACTAATCCCCGACGCTTGCATGAACGTCCACTTCACAGCCCTAAGCTTGTCGTGTGGGCTGGGATAACGTCAACCGGTATTATTGGACCATACTTTTTTGAGGACGAAAGAGGGCATGCGATGACGGTTAGAGCGAACAATTATTGCAACATGCTAGCAGACTTTTTGGTGCCAGCTTTGCAAGAACTTCAAGGCAATACCTCGAGGATGTGGTTTCAACAGGATGGGGTCACATGTCATACGGCTAGGGTATCCATAGAGCTGCTGAAAAATGTTTTTCCTGGAAAACTCATTTCGAAAAGGGGGGATATTGAATGGCCCCAACGTAGCCCCGATCTCTCTCCATACGATTATTTTCTATGGGGCTACCTCAAATCGGTAGTCTACGAGAATAATCCGACCAATTTAGAGCAGTTGAAGAGGAACATTATTCAGGAAAGTAACAAAATACCGAGAACAACTTTTCAACGAGTTTTCCAAAATTTGCGACTTCGGTTCCAAGAGTGTCAAGCAGCCGAGGGATGCCATTTGGACAACATTATTTTTAAGTCTTAAAAATTCCCATGCTTCTACTTTTTAAAAATACAAATATATTTTTTTATGTTTCGTAGTTTCTTTTTAATTGAATATTTAAACCGCCAACACCCTTATGGCCCACCCTGTATATAATCGGGACTTATTTTCTCATCAATTTTCTTACCAGTAGTGATTAAATGCATGTTGAATTTCGCTCCACTGTAATGCTTACAATATTTTACAGCTCTTCTGTTTGCATTCGCATTCAACAATCAAAGGAAAATACAAATACAAAAATATAATTTTTTACCTTATTTTGTTGATTGTGTCATTGTCTAAGGATTGGGCATTTTTAATATTGATTGTGATTATCAGCCATCAAACAAATCACAAATAATAAAATAACAATAAAAATTTCACAAAGAAATATTAATACCAACAACAGACACATTCGCATCTACAACATTCATGATAACGAAAGGCGAAAGATTTAAGAGCAGCGAGAACTTCACAAAGTTGCAGCAACCTGTGCTACTTTACAAATCCATTCCTGCCATGTCGACTGCACAACATCAGCTGGACAACTCGACTACCACCGAGCCAGCGCAACCTATCGATGGACGGCCAAAGCCTGGCAGCCTGACTTCCAGTGACTGCACAATTCATTCACTCCACTTGATAATCATCAGAGCCAATCCTTTTTTGGTTACCGTTTCTTGTACACCAAATTTTGATTGTCTCGGCGGATTGGGAGGTCCATAAAATATTTGTTCATCGGCTTGTGGCTTTTTGCTCCTCATCTTCTCTCCCATTGTTTTATTTCTGTTGGGAACTGGAGTGGCTCAAAGTCATAATTTGTATGTATTTCTGGAGAGACCGTAACAGCCATAAATGCCTACATATATATTTAATTAGCATAACTAAACAAATGCATTAAGAATCACATCGCTGCAACATTTAGACAATCGCTTTTGCCGACTGGCCATCAGTTTAAGTGCTCCCACCAAAAAATCATAAAGCACAAAACACACAGATTCCTTTCTAATAGTCCAGGGGCAAAGCATTTTGATTTTTTCTTACTTTGACGTTTCTATAGTGTAATAGCTAAGAGAATGTAAAACATTTAGTGGGAGTATTTCTACTTTAGCTGCAATACCTTCGAAGGAAAGAAGATTTCTGTATGTCAGTTAATAATAGATTTGTCTGGCTTAAATTGAAGAATTGTTATAGGGCCACACCAAAGCAAACAGCCAATTTCAATATTAATTTATTAACGGCAAAACGTATAATAATAACATTAACCTACAGGCAAATAAGGTTACGTGGCTTAAGCATAACGAAAGACTTAAGACACAAACTTCCTATTCACTGGTGATGTGAACAGAATCTCGTATCTTAAGAGAATTTAAAACAAAATTAGCATACATAATACAAAATAATTACACAGCATAACGCTACTTTTAGCTCTACTTTTAGTGCTACTTTTATTATTAATAATAATTAATATCCTTATTATCATTATTATTATTGGACTGGAAACAGCTTTTCCAAACTGACTCTAATTTTCGAGATATCAAGTACAAATTTCAAAAAGGTCTGTTTTTACATTTGCAATAATGTTTTTGGATCAGGAGCAAATCCATGGATTGCAATTAACGATGTTAACTTGTTTTACATCTTCTCTACTATTTGAGATATACTCGTACAGTAATGAAATTTCAAATTCATCAATATATTTATTTATGTTTGGCATTATGAACATCTGTTTCCTATAGTTTAATAAAATATCTATATTTGCTCCGAGTTATTAAGCTATTGTATTGGCTTGCACTTTTGACCATGGTTCTGTAACTTGAAAATATAGTGCAAAATCGGATCTGCTCTATTGTACTTTTGCTAGCAGAGAAAAGGCTTTACTCTACCATTATTTATTTAGCCAAATCCGGCATCTGTTTACAAGCAGAATTTGCTATTACACTTACAACGGAGCTTAGACTGAAGAAAATCATTTTCCAAACTAAAATTGAACTCATCCAGGACCAGCATTGTTCGTTGAAATAACAGACTTGTCTACGCACAAAGACATGTCACGGACATTGTTGTCGATGAGTGCGGCTGAGTTGATGTCAATCTTGAAATTGCTATGATGTTTAATCTTTTTAAGCTATTCCCATATCTTTGCTTACACGCTTCATATTCCCAGCGTTTCGCCAACTAGATGCATAATTTTATCTTTTTAGTATTTGAGCGCCGCATCGTTATCTTTGTTCTGTACTTTTTGGTCGAAATCTAGGTCTTCATATTCGTTTTAGTATCGTCATTCTCCTAGTCTTTCAACAACAATTTCTTCTACTTGAAAAGACAACGTAGCTGTCTTCTCTTGTCTTCATATTATTCCTTTAGATCACGCAATCCAATCGTATAAGGGATTGATATGTACGTAATCACATCCCTCAGTCGGTTTGAAACCTTCCCTAACATATCAGAGTTTATCCGAGGATGGATTTTAATATCCATATATAATTTAAGAGAATATGCAATATAACAATGATGTCAGCAGGAAGATATTTTGAATATTTGGAATAGTCTTTCACTGTATCTGGATTATGAAACTTTAAGCTTTCTTAGCCTCTCTTACGAACAGCTTAGTCGATCTCGGATCATTCTTACATCACCACACTTCGATTTTTCATCTTTTTGTACAAACTCGATCTGAGAGTTTTGATGGTTGCGATGTGAAACTTACTATTGGAGCCCTCTACCCAATGCAACCTTATAATATAACGTAGTTTTAGAGAGATCTAGTGCAATATGCAATATACCAATAATATCAGCAGGACGAGGCTTTCTTGAATATTTAGGAGAGTCTTTCACTATATCTGGATTACGAAACTTTAAGTTTTCTAGCCTCTCTTACGAACAGCTAAGTCGATCTCGCATCATTCTCACGTCCACACATTTCAGTTCTTCACCTTTTTGTGCAAACTCGATCTGATAGTTTTGATGGTTGCGATGTGAAACTTACTATCGAAGTCCTCTACCTAATACAAACTTATAACAATAAACATCAAATCAAGGCGGCAAATTGGTTACAAATTGAACTGGTTTTGACCCCAACCACTTTTTCTGCCTATGAACCAAACTATGGACCAAATCATGGCCTCTAAAAAATGTTGAATGGAATCAAACCCCACGTAAAGTTCACAAAAACCGTAGTTCCGTTTATTGCAATTAGTTTTTCATTCCACAAACTAAAAGTGGGACAACAATAGAAATGTTAAATTACAAGAGGTATGATTAAATATCCAAAAAGAAGATTATTTGCGAACAGAGTGATAGATATTTTATTAAAATTTCGAGGGAAAATTCAATTTTAAAACATTTTGGAGCATTGTGACTTTCATCAACACTTCAGTTGCTGTTAATATTTTCAGTGACAAAGAACGGATGACGCACCACACAAATCGGGTTTTAATTAGATATTTGCTTTAATTTGAACCATTGAATCGAGTGGTCAAAAAAAATCGTTCCATTAGCCGAACCAGTGGTTCAATGATGAAATGGTTTACAACCGAACAAATACAAAATTTTACGTGATCTGCAGCCTTGGTTATAATAGTGAATAGTGTAGTGTCAGCTTTTTGTTTGTACCAAAAATCGGTTGGCACCAACTGCACATCAGTGGATCATTTTCCTTAAAAAATATGCAGTTTCCATCCACAGGCTTTTCAGCCTAACTCAACTAACACAGTTTCTAGCTACTGCTATAGGAAATGTTGTTGTTTGGCTTGAGATGAAATCCATTAGAAAACATCCCCAAATATTTGAGTTAAATGATGCATTCATTCATCACCATCTGACAGATTACACTATTTTCTTTTTCGTTGCCCTTTCACTGTCAGAATTTCGTGTCGCTCACATTAGCCGAGTCCGTGAAGTGCGTTAAGGTATCGTCGTTTCTAAGTGCCACTGAGTAGAGGCCTGTAAGTCAGCTTAAGCTGAAGTCGTTTAGGACAACAACCCCAAAAACGAACAAATTTATTAATATTTAGAATCAAATACACAAATCAAAAGACTTAGGAAAGAAACTTGGCGTTATTGTTCATCCAGCTATTAAGAGTTTCTGCATTGAAACATTAATCACATGTAAATGCGCAGCAAATACTCATGCATTTCATTGAACATTATGCTGTGTTGCCATAAAGTTGTAAATTAAAAATATTAATAACATGCATTTTATATTAACTGTCAACGCATTTGTTTATATCACAAGAGGCGTTAAGAGCCGTCTACCATTAAAACGTTAGACAAAACACAAAAGTGCAATAATATACACAAGACAATTATTAATCGGTTATAAAGTATTAATTTAAATGAACAACAACAACGACAACAAAGTCAGCACATATTATGATAGAGGAGATGAAATAACTTATATTATATTTGCAAGTAATTACACGCTAATTTTTGTTTAAAAATTCCAATGTTTGACTGGATTGCTTAACAAAACGCAAAACTTTAAGGTGCTATCAGTTGAATCTGAAATATTTCCATATGTCTCCTGGGGGGCAAATAGTTTCCCCCTTTAAGCATGCATTTTTTTAACAAAAATGCCATCTCCTTAGAAATCGATGAGGCTGATAGAGAGACCCTTGCACATCTGTGAATTATTAGAAATTGTTAGGAATTGCCTGTTGCAATCGTCTGCTGCACAAGATTTGTGTATTATGTGGAAAACATATTTCGGCAAAAGTTCAAAACAACACCACAAGAAGGCACATAACACATGTTATATGCAATCAACTTTGAACTCCGAAACTCAGCATGGGAATTGGATCTAAGATCTTTTGGTGGTTTAACAATATTTGCCGTTTTACGGAGGTACTCTTGGGAATGTCTTGGCGCTGTGTTTTTATTATTATTTATTATTGTTTTGATTTATTTTATCGTAAGGTCTAACAAACAAATTCGCGGAGAAGGCAGTCACCATCGAACGCCCACTGGTGGCCATTAGGAGCAATAATTGCTGTCATGTGAGGGAAGTTTGTGTTGATATCAGTTCATGCATGCCACAAACTTCTGCTCTGCGATTTCATTTCATTGCACTGCAGTTTTTGTCAAGATGCAATTGCGTTCCACACGCAAACACTCGCCAAACCACCACATCTAAAGTCTTAATTAGAAAAGCTCACAAGATGCAATAGCATTATTGCCGTTAACAACAGCAACAGCCACCTCATCGTCACCATCTTCACCGTGATCATCCTCGTCACCACAAATTCCAGTAGACACAATTTACAATATTTTATCAGACATTAACCAACAGCACAATTTCGTTCACATGAGGATGAGGCTATAAATTTTCCAAAAGCAAAGGGGTTGCAGATTTGTAACGGGGAACGAGGTACAGGTTTTGTTATCCATGCATATAGGATAAATTGATTATGAGGTGTTCGAGAAATCTTTGGCTTTTCTTTTACATAATTAACATATTAAAATCGAATTCCTTGGAGATTCGCAAGTAACGTTTGGTTAATATGCTTATAACGTAAATATTTAATACAACGAGAACAGTGGGACATTTGCAGATATATATGTGAGGAAATCAAAAGTATTGTAGCGTAGAAGAGGGATTTCTATCACAAAATATAATAATAATTACGGATCATCGAAACTACGGCTATAAAACATATGCATAATTTGTAGTAGTGAGACAAAATATTATGTTTGAACACTGTGTGTTAAAACTGAAAATAAACCAGGGTGTCAAATTTAATCCTTTCGAGTTTGAATATATATTTCTAACACAAAGTTGTGCAAATCATATTAGCTTTATCATTGCTTTGTATATCATCGATTTGTTTTACATAATTAAATTAGATTTTTAACCAAATAACCGAAACTTTATGTCAAAAAGGTGCCAGGAATGTATTGACCAATTCTTGAAAAATATATTTATTTTTTGAATATTTGGAAAATACCTCAGTTATCGCCGTGAATTCCCTTTTATGTCTTCAATCCATTAAAAACGGCAGCCTCGATGTGGTAATTTGAGTTTTGGAAAGAGAAAAAGTCAACTTATTTATTTATTTTTTTATTATTTTATTATTTTCTTATTTATTGAGTTTTTGGCCAGAAATTCGTTTCCAATAAGAGATGATGTGTTATCGTGGTGTAAAATTCATGAATTTTTTTTTCCACTAATCTGATCCAAGATAATCCAGATAAAACACAATTTCTCTTGCATCTCATGAATGAGTTATGGGATAGCTTCTTAAACTCAGTGACCTTATATGCATTCTATATTTAGAGTCTTTCAACGGGACTTTCATTTTAACGACGATTTCTAACGTCACAGTTTGATAAGCATTAACAATATATGTCGATTACTCAACTATTCGAAATGTCCGCCATACACATCAAAGTGACTGCATCGGTGACGCGATCATCGTGAGTACTAACCATCGCGCCAAAGTCAGTCAAAGTTCAGATAATATTCTTTATTTAGTGTCTGAGCTTCTGTCAAGAATTTCGAATGCACAACAATATTACATTGACTTTTGACCGACTTCAAAGTGTTTTTATCGGTTTCGGCTCAGTTGGAAAGTCAGAATTCACTCGTTATAGCATGCTTTCATTGACTTTTCAACTATTTATAATAAAGGGTGTCCAAACAAGAACGCAAGATTTAAATGACTGATGCAGCAATTAAATTGTTTCTCCGGCTACATGACATGTGGCGCCGTCTTGTTGAAACCAATGGCATGAAAAAATTAGTTATCATTTCACGATACCGAACACCATTGACTGTTTGCGCTTGACATGCCTCATTTCATTAAAAAAAAGGTCCAATGATTCCTCCAGCCCAAAATCCACACCACACAGTGACACGTTGAGGATGCATTTGCTTCTCGTGAACCACTCGAGGATTTTCCTCACCCCAAATGCAACAATTCTGTCTATTGACGAAGCCATCAAGATGGAAATGGGCCTCGTCACTGAAGATGATTTTATCGGCAAAATCAGCATTTTCATGTTGTCTCTCTTATACCCAATTAACGAACTCCCTTCGCTATCCATGATCAGCTGGCTTTCTTATTCTTGAGTCAATTGAACTTTGTATATATGAAGATGCAAATCTTTCGTCAAAATTCGCTGCATAGTGGATTTGGAGACACCAATTTGCTGAGCACGGTGTCGAATTGAGGTGGATGGGGTTTGAGCGACCTCATCACGTACAGCTGCGACATTTTCGGTCGATCGACCTGGTCGAAGGCGCGTTGTTGTCTTTACATCACTAACAGATCCAGTTTTGGCAAATGTATCCACTAGTCTCTTTACAGTTGACTCTTTTGGATCATTATTGTGATCCCAAATTGATTGCAATTTGCGAACTGTAGCCGCAAAACTTTCACCATTTTGGTAAAATAATTTCACAATGAGAATGCGTTGTTCATTCATGTGGCGCTCCAATTTTACTAACATCGTACCTTCTACTAGCAAACAATAATTTCAAATGTCAAACAATGACACTTCGAACGGCGCCAAATTTAAATCTTGCGTTCTTGTTTGGACATCCCTTATATGATAGTAATGGTATAGCGAACGTATTAATCGATTTAACCAGATTTCCCCGTTAAGTGAATTTACCTTTTTTTAGTATTCTGAGTTTTGCATTTATCGAAGTGCATTTTTATATCCGACGAAAAGGTATCCACGACCCTGAGCTGTTTTCGCAGTTTCTCCTTCGTATTGGCATACATCTTCAAGTCACCCATATACGGACTATGCGATATTAACATATTTCCGGAGGACTTAAGTTGATATCCATATCTGCTTTGGTTCAATAGCATGGACAGGGGGTTTATTGCTAAGCAGAACAATAGCGGGCTAAGAGAATCTCCTTGAAATATGCCTCTTTGTTCCTCGGCGGCACCCCTTTTGTTGTTCGGCTACTATTTGGTGCAGTGTGCAGCGCTCGCTTATGAGCTTAGTTATGCACGAAGTAAATATTTTGTAGGCTGCGTTGAAGCAGGTAATCGGTCTATATTGGGACGCCGCTCTTGGGTTATTAACTTTGGGTTTTAAGTATGTGATACCATTGCTGAAAGCCATTGGAATATTCGTTGGATTGCTTATAAATGTATTAAATATGTCGTTGAGTGGTTGGTGGATAGCTGCTTTATATATATAAAAAAAAAGAAGTTGTCAATTTTATCAAATCCGGGGTGCTTCCAGTTGTGCAGTTTTGCCACGGACTCTTTAAAGGTCTCTGCATTTATGGTACTTGCTGCCATTTTCAGTATTTAGGCAGTGTTCTCCCGCATTATTTTAATCCATGTTACGTTAGAGTTGTATATCGATTCCGTTTCCCATATACTGGACCAGAACTCCTCAATATTTTATATTGCTGTGACATCTATATTGCTGTACTCTGTGTCTGAATTTATAGTTATGTATTTTTCCATTGTAACTTTTGGTATATATTCTATTCATTTGGGTATATTTCGCAATTTTCTGCCTTATTGTGTCTTTAATTTGTTCTATTGTTGCGTTAGATGCGTCGAATTGCGTGTGTGTTCAGAGTATTTTTTCTTTGTTGTACTGAATTTGTGTTTATTCCGTTTACTGCTTCGTTTATTCTGTAGGCTGGTGATGAAACCCAAGTTCTTCCTCAGTTCTTCGATCTTGCTAAGTAGCCTTGTTTTCCATCTAGGGATATTACTCTTCAGTCTGTGTTTCCTACTCGTAGTCGTTCCGTCATTTTCCACATGTTCGTTTATACATACCTCTATTCATAGGGCTAATTTTTCGACGCTGTTCTTCCCTTTTCGTTATAGCATATGCTGCACAAAAGAGTACATCAATTAGCCTTTGGTAGTCTGTATTTATGACTTTCATCTCCTCTGGCAGTATTATCCTATTCAATACATCTATTGCTATAAAAGTGATTTTCCTAGGCCTACATCTACTTAATATGGGTCTAGCTTCTTATCTACATATATACCTATGTATTTGATTTTTGCCTCATTATGTAATGTGTTAATGCACAGAGTAAATTAGAGTCCTCTGACGCCTGTTTTCTTGGTCTCCGGATGTAGTATATGTATGGGTACTATTGTAGATGTCCGGGGTAACTATTTGAGTTTCGATGTGCCTTGGGCTGTCCATGTTTCTGTCGTCTACATGTTCTGTGTTGTTTGTCTGTGTGGTCTCCTTCAGTACTGCTTGTCGGATTTGCTCTATTAGTGTTGGTGGGATTGGGTTATTCGTAATAATTGCAGCTCTTCTATAAGCCAGTGTGTTGTATGAGATGATGCATACTTGGGTAATCTTGGATAAAAATATTGTACATTTGCTGCCTGTAATTTGGCCCTTGAGTTTGAGAGCGCGTCGCCCTAAAGTAGGCTTTCATCACGGACGTGTTTATTTCTAGTGTCAATCACGGACGTGTTCATTTCTATCGTCCACTTTATCCTGCGCCTTGGCAGCCCTGCATTCGTGGTCCCTCCTTCGATAAGAAGGGAAGCATTTCGTGCAGGTGGGCTTCCAGCATTTACGGCCCTTTGTCTTGTTCTACGTGTTATTATTGCATTTGTCTCATTCATATTGTTAAAACTTTCTTGCATATTCTCCATTATTTTAAAGGGTTGTTTGGGCATTGTTTTCTGTCTACCTGACCGAAAGGCTTAATAAGGCAGTCGCCCAATGTGGAACAGATCTGACCAGGGTACCGCTCATTATGAAAACGTCGTGCCTGGATTTTTTTTAATTTTTCAGCTCAAGACAGAAATTTAATCCAAAATTTTTTAAATAAATGTAGGAACCGGAAGTTTGTCAAATGCCATATTTTGGCGAACTATGATATTGAAGAAATTATGTACATGATCGAAGCAATCTTACACCTCTACAAAAAGTTTTAAGTCGGTTCCTATCTGGCATTTCAGTTATTGCGGCAAATTTAAATACGAATATATAGTTGCTTTTTGTGTGCTTGCAGACTTTAGCCCTACCGCAGGTGGTACTAGATTTCATGAAATTTAGAACAAATACCAAAGATCCTTTATACATTTTTATACTTTTGCAACTGCGTGATCGATGTTGAAAAATTCAGATTACATTTAAGGAACAAGCACATTCTCCACGATCAATTTATTATCAATTTTATCAATATTGGTTGTCTGTCATTCCAAATAGGAAATCTGAATATGAATATAAAGTCGGCTGCTGTGTGAGAGAGGATTAGCGTCGCAATCCCAATATATTTTCTCAGCTTCTCAGATGCTTTCACATCTTGTTTACATTTTTTATTTATATATGGGAACATTTAGCCTTTAGTACTCGAAATTCTCATACATTAGAACTATTCAATATTAAGATTGCTACCAATACAAACTGTTCCCAATCTATCAATGTCTACTCTTATGAAGTCCAAGGTCAATGCCTAAACCTTAAAGTTTCAACAAAATAGAGACACTTTCTTCCATTCAATTCCATCCAAAGTCGTTCGCATTTCAATTACTTGTTGACAACTTCATTTGACATCACACTCCATTGTTATCAGATCATATACACCAGTTCCTTATATAGGCTATTTT
>JAHXMU010032744.1:0-13572 GCA_019455685.1 Philornis downsi | reverse complement strand
TATTTTCATTTATTAAAGACGCTACTTTGCCCAACCCGAAATATATGTTCTGACTTATATGACTTTTTCCAACTTTTCGAAAATTTTCGGATTTTTATCAGCTTAGTGCCTTTCATGTATACAACCGTTGAAAGAAAAAGCTCGGCGAAGCGTTAAGATTAAATTCTTTTGGGCGTCCAATGTTGAACTCTTCACTCTCGCCCAGAGAAAAAGTACGCTTGAAAAAAGACAATCGAATGTTATGAAGTATCTCTTTTCGTTCACGATATATTTGTTATCATCCAGTATTTTCAATTGTTAATTTATATAGTATGTAATCGATAGTATTCGAATAAAAATATTTCCTTAAAGGTTCTAGTCGAAATCGTTTATAGCAATGTCGGTTACAACGATGAACCGGCTGCAACGAAGAAATTGCATAGTCCCGATTTTAAGTTTATACTATTCTATACAAAATTACGTTGCATATAATATCCTGCATAACGATGTATAAACTAATACGACACATTAGCTTAGATTATTGTTACCGGCAAATCGATGCACCAAAGAACTTTCTTTCTCCGCCAAATTTTTTAAAAAAGGCAAACGTTTTGAAGGCATATGATCTTCCCTATGATGTCAACACTGAAACAGATATTAAGTGTTCTCTGATAGCGAAAGCGTGTGGAGCTCTTGGAGTTTTGCAAAAATTTATTTGCACGAATGATTTTAAAAAATTCGGGTTATTTATGACTGCCTTTCATCCATCGCTGGTCAACAAAAAAATGAACGATTTCCATTCATAGATAGTTCTCATGTTTACATTTATAACTTAAATTATAAAATGATTAATAATCGTTATTTTTCAACCTGAACACATCGAGCTTAATTATTCTAAGCTCCAAATGTTTTTTATTGCCTACAACGAATATTGTTTATAACGACTTCATTTCACTAATTCTTTAATTTAATGATTTCGATTGTATACTACGGAGTCCAAAAGAGGACGATATATCAAATCTAAAAAATAGTTTTATTCTAAGATATAGATATTTTGGTATTTGAGATATTCGACGATTTATACAATGTGTTATATTTCACGAAATGACATTCCCGCCGCGAAAATGATGCAGAAGGAGAACAGACTTTGTCGGAAAGAAATTCCTACGGATGGTGTAAATAAGCCAAAGAAGACCAGGAAAGCGTTAAAGACGGATAGCGCCCAAGTAATCCGAGATTTGGTGCTCAAAAATCAGCCATGTATGATTGGAGACCTTGCTGATGATGTTAGCTTTTCAAACGGATCAGTTAACCCGATTTAAAAAGATATTTGGGCCTCATACGCGTCGAATCTAGAGCGGTACCGAAAATATGGAAATTTAAAACCGGTGAAGAGATCACTAGAACGTTATGAAGCCAATTGCTACGGAAATCCATTATGATATTTGCAAAAAGGGCCCGGATTACAAACCCCAGGTTTTTGCACCACGAAAATGCTTCTCACTGCAATGGCTCTTTATGAGTTTATTACCAAAAATAAACAAAAAATCCAATAACATAGTATTCGCCTAATACCGCCCCGTGTTACTTCTGGTTACTTCCTAAACTCAAAAGACTGTTCAAGAGGAAACCGCTGGGAATCGACTGAAGATATTCAAAGTGAATCGCCATGCGCTTTGAAGGTCATGCAGAAAGATGACTGTTTGCCCGAATTTTTATTTACCCATCCATGAGTAACCCACGCACGTCTCGTGATAAATGAAAAGTGATACTTTAAACATAACCCATGAGAAATGAGAAATTTCATATGCGCATTACCAACGACGGTGAGTAACTACCAATACTCATAACCATAACTCATTACTGATGGGAAATAAATTGCCGTCGTGGTTAACCACCCATCGTCTTGGGTAATTGCCCGCGATAGGTATTACAGTTGCTCGAAAACGAAAATAACAGAATATTAAATTCCACAAGAGAATATTTATTTTAAAAAAGTTATCGTTTTCTATTCGAAGATATATAGCATTTTTTAAATTTACTGATTTTTTTTATTAAGTATTCATCTCCTTACGAATTTGCCAACATTATGCCATTTCCTCGATTCGACGGTCCAGTAATCATTTCGGCAATATTTTAAAAATTCTTTGATGTTTTGTGAAGGGTATCACTTGGTGTAAACCTTCTGTGGAGGTCAAAATCGGTGTTATTTTTCATATTTATATTTTACCGATTTTTCTATTTCGACGTTTTTTTTTTTATTTTTTTAACACTGTGTGATATTTTACTTAAACCCCTTAGGAATCCACAAAAATGAGGTTTATTTCCACGATTGAAGGCTACGTTTTTCAGATGTAGCGGTTTTTCCATTTTTTTTTTCTTATTTCGAATGCGATGCAATAGATTTGAACGAATAAAAATTTTTTGAAAAAAAGAAAACTGGTACTGGACACAGTAACATGCTTTACGTGTGTTGGAAAGTTTTTAATCCTGTATTCTACTAATTATTATTCATAATACAAAAAAGTACAAACACTAACTTTTCCATCTCTGTAACAAATTATGGCTGACCCACTGTGCATCGTTAGCCTACACGTACAATTTGTTGATAGACATACATACAAGTATGGTTGAATGTATGTCCTTAACAATTTGGTATGTATGTGTGTATTTGTGCGACTATGTAAGTTAAGATATTCGTGAGCAAAGTTGATTGCACATTACAAAACTATTTCAGTGGCTTTCGTTAAAAGAATTTGAAGGATATTTACCAGTTTCCCCCTCCCTCCCCTTACACTACACCCAGAATAGATCGTCGTTCATTCGTTCAGTTGTTCCCTCAAAACCCCTGATCTCGGTTCATAGTTCATGCAATCCTCAACGATACGGGTTCTGCTGCTACTCGTTACTCTGCTACTTGGGCTGTTACTTTAATTACCGTTAGCAACAAGACAACAATTGCGGCTTGATTACATGAAAAAATTGTAAATGAATAACTACGAACACCACCGCCACATTCCATATTTCCATCACCGCCCGCCGCTACTGGTGTTCCGGCAGTCTTCCCATTCAGTTGGTTATTTTGGTTCGTACAATCATCCAACACAGCCACTCATTATCCGGCTGTAAAGAAGCGAAAATTACTTAATATCCCGGCCACGGCAACTACGATTTCATATGACCTCTTTCACATGATGCCACCAGGCAAAAAGACGTTTGTGGGGTAACGATATTTTGGATAATTTCGCATTTACGTCACAAACAGTCACATTCTCAATTATGAGATAGTGAAAGCTTCCATTCTTGCTTCAGGTCCAGATTCACACGCTACTAATGTTTTTGTGAAATAGTTATTTCTAGGTATAGCTAATAAACTAGAAATCTAAGTCTATGCAGGAGAATGAGGAGACGCCAAGAGGATTGCACTCAATAAACGGTGAAATCAGAGATTTATTTCAGAAGAGTGGAATTGTAGAATAAAACGGGTACCGTAAGCCAGTCGCCTGGCCAAACGCTAGGAGCTGGAATCCCGAGATCTGAGAAATTGTTTACAAGGGCCATACTAAAATTTTAAACAAATTCGGACAAAGTTTAGTCATGCCGGATCGGCTTCTAGGTTAATTTTCAGATAAAAATAGTTGCGAAAAGTGGAAAGAAAATATATTACAAAAGGGGTATCTCGAAGTTTTTAGAACAAGTTGGAAGGTCTATTGAAAGTAAAACTAGTAATGTAAACACTGCTTATATTTTAAAATAAAAAGACTAAAAAAAGAATTGTCCCTCAGCCGCAAAAAACTCAAAGTTTGCTTGAGCCCATAAACAGAGGAAACCAAGTAACCACGGCACTTCAAATGCTTCCCATACAAATGACCGTTTTAATTTATATGTACAACGCCACTTTATATTGCTATTAATTAATAAATGTTAGAATTTTTGGAAAAAAAATCTAAATGATGCACGTTTTTCTAGATGTAAGTTTAATTCTTGTATCAACAAGTTTTTTTCTACTAGACGAATTTTGTCCGACTTATGAAAATGAAGAAATTTATGCTAAATTTAAGTCTCCTAGCTCCAGCAGTGCAACCAACGTTGCCTGAATTGCGAACGCCTAACGACAGTGCTGCTATCATTGTGAACGCTGCTTAAAAAGTACGATTGCAATTTGGTTGTTTCGGGTTTTTTTACATTTGCTACACCGATCACGATTTCGATTACGATACAGTCAGTTGTTTGTATAATGCAAACCTAATGCAATTACAATTAGATCAGTAGAAATGTTTACAAACTCAATGAATGACTGAAAATTTTCCCTGGTCACCTGTAGCATTTAATGCGGTTTAAGTCCGCACATACGATGAAAAACTGTTCAAATTATCCAAATTAGTTAACATAGAGTTAGCTAATTTCTTGTTTAATGTTGTCTATTAAATGTACGGCTAACAAATCTATTGAGTTTTAATGCAAGCTTCCTCTGTATTTATGCGGTTGAGAGAGAAATATAAATTTAAATCTAAAACTTACTTAACTCAGATGTTTAATCGAAAAGCTCATTAATGCTATCTCTCTCTCTCTCTCTCTTTCTCTCGTTAGACCTTGCAGCTCCCACTGCTGCATTTCATTGAAATTTTGTTTGTTTAATCTGTTTGCTTCCACATTTCTGTTTGTTTCATCTTTCTTTTTTTTTCTCTTTTTCCGGAAAGGAGTAGCTCCTGTAATTCCCAATCGACAACACTGCAAACCGTTCACTCCGTCATTTCACTTCCTCTACCTTGACTTTTGATTATATGCATTAGGTAGTTTCGGTCCCACTGCCGCTGTTCCCCATTGTGCTAAAAATGTTATTCGCTTTCATCAAGTAATAATTAGTAATTATTCAAATTTCTCTCAGGATGGCGCATAGTTGATGATGGGGCTGAGTTTGTGCTAGGACGGTTGTTTGTTTCCAGTTTTGTTTGTGTTGCAAAGTGAGTGATAAATTGACAAACAAAACTGCAGACAATGTATGGATGGATGAATTGAGGTGGTTTGGTTAAATGTATTTGTTTGCTTTTGTAGTTTTTAGTGCAACTGCTGCATTGTAAACGCTAACGATGTTGACACCTCCGGCGAATAGAGTGACCAGTTTTTCAGTGCTTCCATATCTTGATTGTATTTGGAAGAGCGATTGAGAAAGTCAAAAGTAAAATAAAATTTAACTACTAATAAATAAAGTATCAACGTATTCCATATGTATTTTTCCTTGCAAACTAATCAGAAATAAACATTGTTATAAAATTGACAAGTAGTTGAAAATGTAAACCAATTAAAAAGTTTTTATAAACTTATTGTAGACATACATATGCATTTTTTGAAATCTTAATAGTTTGTTTGTTCGAACCTGATCAAAATTTCAAAATTGGTTAAAAACTGCAAACTTACTACTTGTTACTGTTTAAAGTTATCCTACAGACGCAACAGCTATTTTTGTTTCTCTAAATATAAGAAACGTTGCCACTTTTGAAATTGCTCTCACAACCAAGTACGCATCTCTCAGACTGCCGCATGCAAATACGATTCGTAAACAATAAGTTATATATGACCATTTAACGCAGTAATTCTCAAAAAGTGGTCCGCGAAGATATTGGTGATTTGTAGAAAAAATCGAAGTTTCCCCAATTGTTTTACACACTTCGTTTTATTCTTATTATTTTCTTCCTTTTTATTAGAAATGTAATAAACATGAAAATGAAACATCGTACTACGTGTTTTCTATCAAGTGTCTGGAAAAGCCATAAAAGCTGTTGCGTTTGTAGCACTGTATTAAAAGTTACACATGTCTAACCATTTAAGGCACCATCAAATATTTTAGTGGAATGACCGCGTGAATCGCTAAAGGTCCACCTTTGGCGTTTACAACGACCTTTGAATCCTATGGACATCTGGCTTTCCGGACACTGTTTTTTTTTAGCTTTCTTAGGTCATTTAAATGAGATGATGTTTCTTTACTCGCATGCACCATGAAGCGTATTTAATGAGGACTACATCACAAAAATTCCCAGATATTTTGCACGGAATGAACAATTTGATCTAAAGTTTAAGATTTGTGCAGCGCTATATTGAAAATTTTGGCAATTTTTATTTGTCACTCTTATTTCAAAACAGGGGAACACATCTATTTTATGCGTTTATGAAAAATTTACAGCCTATTTCCTTAAAACATTCAAAACCGCAGACGAACGATTAGGCTATAAACTAAAACGTATGAAAGTTTTCAACATTTCTTCATATACTTTCATACAAAAATATGAGTTTTATAGTGGCCCTACTTAATAAAAATAAAAGCTGTTTGGAACGAATTACAGAGACAAACACAAATAGTTAGTAATGTATGCATATTGTGATTACTTAACATATTAGAACTGTAAAATTGTTAACTTAATTTAGAAAAACTTGCAATTTGGACCGACCTGTATCATTCAATATTTATTTATTTTTCATTATTTTCATTTCCCTCAATTTCCCCTATTTTTAGTGCACTTTAATTTGAGCGTTATAAGTTAATAGCTACTAGCTAATCTGATGTTATATTCTAAGATATTTTTTTTTTGTTTTTTTTTTTTTTAATTCCAGTAGTATTTTATGCAATTTGTAATTTACTTAATATTGATCAAAAGGCTTTAAATTACAAGACTGTTCAATAAATGAAATGAAAAGAATTGAGTGATTGGTTTTATGGAAACAGGCTAATATATTAAATTTACATTATTTAGCTTCTGTTCCCCATTTATTTGTATAAAAAATACCAACCAGAATATTTCAGATTTACTTTTTTCAAAAATAACTGTGCTGTATACGATATTCGCAGATGTAAAGGGTGTCCCAACAAGAACGCAAGATTTAAATTTTAAATAAAACACAGATATTAAGAAAAAATCGTGAAACTTTATTATATCGTAAAGTAGACAGAATGAGATTATGTATGGAACAACACATCGGGCAGATGGCCGCCGCGGCTTTGCTGGCACACACGCGATCTTTTAATAAAATTTTAAATGACCGTTTTGCATAAATGCTGCGGTATTCCATTAATGCGGCGTCCAATTTCCTCTTTTAAAACTTGATTCGTCATCGACTTATTCGCGTAAATCATCAACTTCAAAAAACCCCAAAAAAAAAGTCTAATGGTGTTAAATCGCACGATCTAGGCGCCCAATTCTGATCTCCAAAACGCGAAATAGCACGACCGGCAAATGACTGATGCAGCTATTGAATTGTTTCTCTAGCTGTATGACATCCGTCTTGTTGAAACCACATACCCTCCACATTCATTTCTTCAATTCTAGACACGAAAAAACTGGTTATAATTTCACGATACCTAACACCATTGACTGTTTGCGCTGGACATGCCTCATTTTCATAAAAAAAAAGGTCCAACGATTCCTCCAGCCCAAAATCCACACCACACAGTGACATGTTGAAGATGCATTTGCTTCTCGTGAATCACTCGAGGATTTTCCTCACCCCAACTGCGACAATTCTGCATATTGACGAAGCAAGATGGAAATGGGCCTCGTCACTGAAGACGATCTTATCGGCAAAATCAGCATTTTCATGTTGTCTCTCCAGCACCCAATTAACGAACTCCCTTCGCTGTCCATGGTCAGCTGGCTTCAGTTCCTGATTCAATTGAACTTTGTATGCATGAAGATGCAAATTTTTCGGCAAAATTCGCTGCATAGTGGATTTGAAGACACCAATTTGCTTAGCTCGGTGTCGAATTGAGGTGGTTATAGTTTGAGCGACATCATCACGTACAGCTGCGACATTTTCGGTCGATCGACCAGGTCAAAGGCAAAGTTATCCATTAATCTCTTTACAGTTGGCTCTTTTGGATCATAATTGTGACCCCAAATTGATCGCAATTTGCGAA
This sequence comes from Philornis downsi, assembly GCA_019455685.1. Taxonomy (NCBI): domain Eukaryota; kingdom Metazoa; phylum Arthropoda; class Insecta; order Diptera; family Muscidae; genus Philornis; species Philornis downsi. The sequence continues at coordinate 5,684 of JAHXMU010032744.1, read as the reverse complement.
CTGTAGCCGCAAAACTTTTACCATTTTGGTAAAACAATTTCACAATGAGAATGCGTTATTCATTCGTGTAGCGCTCCATTTTTACTAACCTCGTCCTTCTACTAGCAAACAATAACAATTGTTCAAATGCCAAACAATGGCACTTCGATTACATTCGATTTTCAAATGAAAATTGTGTAATAACGAAAGCTGTCACTGCTATTTTGATTGCCTATGCGTAGAATTACCAATCATGTGGCGACACAATTCTGCGACCATTCCCATTGAACATTAAACAAAAGATAAAAGTGGTCGTAAGTGCTCAGATTTTGGATTCTGCAGATTTATATTTTGCTCACATAGCATTCGTTTTTAATTAACCAAAGACTTTATTTAGGTAATTTTTACTTTTTTTTAACTTCTAGAGGAAACGGCTCTAACATTAATGTGGATCAATTAAAATTATATAAATTACAAACTAAATTAAAATAATAGTTTTCATTATTTTGTGTTTTTGGACATTTAAGATGGATCTTACAGTCAAAATAAGTGCTAACTTAAAAGCAGCATTTTTCTTCTAATTTATATACATTTTTTTTAAATAGCCAAAGGCTATTTATACTGCATGATGGCGTGCGAATCGTGCTGCTATCAACTGTGAATAGGGACAGTTATTTAAAGTTTCCGTTTCAACAGCATTTGGTTCTAGCAAAATGGAGCAACTGCGCACATTGCCAGACCGGATATGGCGGAGCTCCAACGAAATTTCCCAAACAAATTAATAAACTCCACTTTCCACCGGATCCCATGGTCAGCTGACCTGACTGCACCACACTTCTTCATGAGGGTAGAGATGTACAAAACGAAACCAAGAAATTTGACTAAATCGAAGCAGTTCTTTAAAACAATAATTTAGGCGATCCCGCAATGAATAATTTTCTGATCAGGTGTCGCATATGCGTGAATGAGCATGGAGGTCATTTACGGTCTATCATCTTCAAAACCAATTAGCTACGAGTATATAAAATTAAATTAAATTTTCTATATAAAAAAATTAAATACATTGATTAAAAAGTTATTTGCATTTTGTATTGTAGTGCAATCGGCGTGCCACCTGTACTAAAGCGCAGCTAAATGTAAAAAATTCTATACATAAATTGTTGTTAAAGTTGACTATTTGTCTCCAAAGGTGGCGACGGCAATTTTAAAATAGGTATTTTTTTAAGTACTTGTCGATATTTTTTTTTAAGACGGTTCCGAACCGTGCAGACAATCTTGCATACTTATTCTTTCTATGGATATGATTATTATTCGTGCCAGAATTAAGTTGATGTGAACCCAGATTTAATACGTCATTTTATCGTATTTGGAACTTATGTGAAAAACGTGTAAAACGTGCCAGAAAATCGGTCACACCAAGAAACACTGCAAATCTGCAACATTATGTGCCGTTTGTGCTTCCCCCCCACCGCGCAATCCATGCACCAGAATTTATTGCGTTAATTGTAACACTAACACTCATTCATAAAATGATGGAAATTGTCCAACTTTCCTAAAGCACAAGTCCGTAAACAAAATCAAATTGAATAGTAGATGTTCGTCTAGAGAAGCTTGGGAAAAATTGAACAGTGACCCCGAAACCCATCTTTTACAACCATTCGTTCGAAAATCTACATATGCTGATATCGTCTCTGGTAATACGCCGGACATAACATCTAACACTTCAAACATCGATCTTGAGACATCACCCACAGCTCCTGCTCACACAAATCCTTCAGAATCAAACGCTAAGGGCAAAGAAGCATCATCTGCAAATCCTAATAACAATAACATGACCGTAAACACAATCACAAAAAATCAAAATGACAACATATCATCATCCAACAACAATTTACAAACAAATATACAGAATGATCAACAGACAAATCCCCATCAAAAGAGCTTGGTTAATTTAAACACTACTCTTATGGAACGGACTAGCATTTCTCAACAATCTAAATCCAAATCCAAAGAAATTATAGAGGATCCTGAAGACCTTGATGACAACATAATATTTAAGGAAAATGAACCAACAAAACTCATTAATTTAGATATCACTATGGAAGCCGAACAAATTAAACATCTTAACTCCCCAACGCGTATCAACAATAGTCGCAATGAGGAAAATTTATCTCCCTGTACCAGGGCTTTTGAAAAATATGATCAACTAAATGTTTTAATTACCCCCAACACATACAGGAAAACATCATCAATTAAATCGTCCAGTCATAAGGACTAATACCCCACATATTTCCTATATTTTCGAAAATTCATGCTGGATTTGAAGATCTCGATTCTACAGTGGAACATTCAGGGCTTTTTGGTGCATAAATATGCACTTGAAATCTTGGTCGCGAGAAACAAACCTAACATTATTGTCTTGCAGGAAACACATATCACTGAGAGGACTAAACATCTCCTATATTTGACAGGATTCACTGCTTTTCATCACAATAGAGATTACTCTTATGCCAAGGCGGGTGTTGCTACCTTTGTGAGTAATAATTTAAATATTCGGAATCATTTCACTGCGGAAGACTTACTCTTTCAACAAATTACCATTGATTGTGGATCACTCCTTTCTTTAACGAACGTTTACAAGGAACACGAAATCAGATTGAACTCCCATATGTTAAATCAAATACCGAACAATTCCAGCACTAGCCATCTGCTGTGTGGTGATCTCAATGCTCAAAACTCTATTTGGGGCTCAAACTCAGACTCCTGTGATGGTAATATTTGGACAGATTTTGCCGATGATAGAAACTTTGTCATATTAAATGACGGATCACCAACTCACCTTAGCACACACCACACTCTAACTGCAATAGACGTTACGATGGTAAGTTCTGACATTGCATCTGGCTTGTCATGGGAATGTTGCCTGATGTTGGAGACCATTTTCCAATGAAAATATCTAATAACCTTCCATGTTACGAAAGAAAATTCATTCCGAAATTTATTGAGTACAGAGCCAACTGGCCACTTTATCAATCAAAACTTGAACAGTTTAACGATCACTTCGAACGTTCAACAAACGTTAACAAGGAAGCAGCCCAGATAAAAAAATTACTCAGAAAAGCTGCAAACGAATCTATTCCTCTCAGTCGGGGGCCAAGTAGAAAGTTTCTACCAGTATGTTTTAACAGCTATATAGCCAAGTTGATTCGAGACAGACGAAAAGCATAGAAAAAATTTAAAAAATATCGTAATATACCCAATGGTGTCGCCTTCAGAAAAGCATGTGCAGTGGTTAAAAAAGAATGTAGGATTGCCAAAAGAAGAACATGGTCTAGATTCGTTAACTCTTTTAACCCATTTCTTTACATCAAAGTTATTTGGAACAAAATATGCAGGCTCAATAACAACAAATATGAATATTTTGCTAGTGTAAACATTGAAGCTACAATAATATCACGACCCGGTGAAATAGCTGAAAAATTTGCAGCTTACTGGAGCTCGCTGAGTTCTGACGTAGCATTTGAGCCCAACATTGTAGAGTCGAAAATAACTCTAAACATAAATTTGCTATCTTCAAACGCCAATGTTTTGTCGGAGTTGGTGTTAGAGGTTAATATTATGGAATTGGGGGAAACCCTTAGTTCCTTGAAGGGATCCACCCCTTCATTGGACAAAATCACGTACAAAATGGTGAAAATGTCTCCTCTATGCATCAAATACAGACTATGCGCTCTCTTCAACAACATCATAAATTCCGGAATATATCCGCAGGACTGGAAGTTGGCACTGCTGGCACCTATACCCAAACAGGGTAAGAACCCGTGCACGCTTGAGGGATACCGTCCTATTTCTCTTCTCCCCATTCTTTCCAAAATATTAGAAAAAATGGTAGCGAGACGTTTTTTTGAGCACACTTTACATAAATTTTCACCCATACAGCACGCATTCATGCCGAAGCACGGTGTGCACAGCCTTTGTCATAGTCTTGAGGACGTTCTGCGTCAGAACATTTCCAACGACAAGCATAGCCTGGTCATTTCTGAAGACCTGGAAAAGGCCTTCGATCGAGTGTTATCATCATGCGTCATAAAGGAGCTAAATATTTGTATAATGTGTATGCCAACTCTTTGGCTAGAGCGGTATCGGATGTTCCTGGAATTAACTGGGTTGGAATTTTTGCAGATAACATCTTCGCTGTATCCTCGGGTTTACCTAACCAAGTTTTGGGCAACATAAGAGTCTTCGACGAAGTTTTACAGAATTGGGCAAAGAATTCTGGAGCAGTCATCCCTTCTAATAAGGCTGAAATCCTACATGTATGCAGAAAAAAAATTGTACAAGCAACACAATTCTACTCAACAACAACCAAATTCCAATTGTTGATAAAATGAGAATTTTGGGAATTATATTTGCTAAAACCCTTGTTTGGAATAAACATGTTAAATATATGTGTGGCAGACTAGGGAAAATTAACAACATATTGAAATTAATTTGTTCCAAAACAAAACGCCCTCATCTTGAGGCGGCAATAGCTATTTGCAAAAGTCTCACAACGGGTGTTCTTGCCCATGGCATCGCCATCTATGGATGAACGTATCTAAACTGAACACAGCATTAAATAAATGCTTTCGAACAGCCACCGGTCTATTAAGGGCAACAACCATTGAAGCACTACGGATTGAGGCCAGATATACAGACTTCAAACTTTTAGTGGAAAAATTTTCCGTGAATCTCGCTTCTAGGTCCATAACAATGGCTTCTGATGGACTGCATACTATCTTCTGGAATCACATAGAAAACAACATTAGAGCATATTCGTCTACTGACCACATTTTAAAACTTTTGTTTGATTCAAATACTAGGCTTCCTACTAGGCCTGAGTTTGCACCGAACAATTCATACAATATCATGCTTGATGACAGCTTAAGTAAATTTCGTAAAAATGACATGAATGCTGATATATTTAAATCCCTACTGGCGGAGGAGATCTCGGAATTCATGCCTCAATCAGTTTTGTTCACAGATGGTTCGTTTGACGGAATCGCGAATTCTTATTCTGTAGTAAAATGTAATTTGGACAACAATTATACAACCATCATTGAGGCAAGATTACCGGATAGGCTGGGAATATTTACAGCTGAGCTGGCAGCAATTTCTGAAGCCGTCTGCTACCTTGCGGATCAAAGTGGCAGATTTTTAATATGTTCTGATAGCCTTAGCGTCATCACAGCTCTGGCAAAAAACCACAAGGGCGCATATAATAGCCTTTTTGAACGGAACTGTACATCCTGCATCAAGATAATTTGGATACCATCCCATCTAGGCATCATAGGGAACGAAAAAGCTGATGCGGCTGCTAGAAGGTCACTTGCACTTCCTCATTTTTCTGACCCACCATGCTTCCCAATATCAGTTAGGGCTCCGTATTATTCACTTAGGAAAATCAGAGAAATTGAGGCTTGGGCTCAATCGCAAACCTTTCTTAAACGTGTCAACAACTCCGTGACTAGAAAAGACTACAATGCAAACTTTAGTAGAAGCGAATGTATCCTCTTAGCCCGTCTAAGAGTTGGTAAGACTATTTTCAACACGCGCCATTATTATGAACGTACGGAGCATATTGTATGCGACTATTGTGAAATTCCCTTGGCGGTGGACCATATACTCTCTGCATGTGAAACCTCCAAACTTGATGAACCTATTAA
>JAHXMU010032743.1:0-13129 GCA_019455685.1 Philornis downsi | reverse complement strand
TATTTTCATTTATTAAAGACGCTACTTTGCCCAACCCGAAATATATGTTCTGACTTATATGACTTTTTCCAACTTTTCAAAATTTTCGGATTTTTATCAGCTTAGTGCCTTTCATGTATACAACCATTAAAAGAAAAAGTTCGGCGAAGCGTTAAGATTAAATTCTTTTCGGCGTCCAATGTTGAACTCTTCACTCTCGCCCAGAGAAAAAGTACGCTTGAAAAAAGACAATCGAATGTTATGAAGTATCTCTTTTCGTTCACGATATATTTGTTATCATCCAGTATTTTCAATTGTTAATTTATATAGTATGTAATCGATAGTATTCGAATAAAAATATTTCCTTAAAGGTTCTAGTCGAAATCGTTTATAGCAATGTCGGTTACAACGATGAACCGGCTGCAACGATTACAAAATTACGTTGCATATAATATCCTGCATAACGATGTATAAACTAATACGACACATTAGCTTAGATTATTGTTACCGGCAAATCGATGCACCAAAGAACTTTCTTTCTCTGCCAAATTTTTTAAAAAAGGCAAACGTTTTGAAGGCATATGATCTTCCCTATGATGTCAACACTGAAACAGATATTAAGTGTCCTCTGATAGCGAAAGCGTGTGGAGCTCTTGGAGTTTTGCAAAAATGTATTTGCACGAATGATTTTAAAAAATTCGGGTTATTTATGACTGCCTTTCATCCATCGCTGGTCAATAAAAAAATTAACGATTTCCATTCATAGATAGTTCTCATGTTTACATTTATAACTTAAATTATAAAATGATTAATAATCGTTATTTTTCAACCTGAACACATCGAGCTTAATTATTCTAAGCTCCAAATGTTTGTTATTGCCTACAACGAATATTGTTTATAACGACTTCATTTCACTAATTCTTTAATTTAATGATTTCTATTGTATACTACGGAGTCCAAAAGATAGGACGATATATCAAATCTAAAAAATAGTTTTCTTCTAAGCTGATAACACTGTTTCAGGCAACTGTGCCAAATTTTACATCATAGATATTTTGGTATTTGAGATATTCGACGATTTATACAATGTGTTATATTTCACGAAATGACATTTCCGCCGCGAAAATGATGCAGAAGGAGAACAGACTTTGTCGGAAAGAAATTCCTACGGATGGTGTAAATAAGCCAAAGAAGACCAGGAAAGCGTTAAAGACGGATAGCGCCCAAGTAATCCGAGATTTGGCGATTTGGCCATGAATGATTGGAGACCTTGCTGATGATGTTAGCTTTTCAAACGGATCAATTAACCCGATTTAAAAAGATATTTTGGGCCTCATACGCGTCGAATCTAGAGCGGTACCAAAAATATGGAAATTTAAAACCGGTGAGGAGATCACTTCTGGCAACTAGAACGTTATGAAGCCAATTGCTACGGAAATCCATTATGATATTTGCAAAAAGGGCCCGGATTACAAACGCCAGGTTTTTGCACCACGAAAATGCTTCTCACTGCAATGGCTCTTTATGAGTTTATTGCCAAAAATAAACAAAAAATCCAATAACATAGTATTCGCCTAATACCGCCCCGTGTTACTTCTGGTTACTTCCTAAACTCAAAAGACTGTTCAAGAGGAAACCGCTGGGAATCGACTGAAGATATTCAAAGTGAATCGCCATGCAGAAAGATGACTCTTTGCCCGAATTTTTATTTACCCTTCCATGAGTAACCCACGCACGTCTCGTGATAAATGAAAAGTGATACTTTAAACATAACCCATGAGAAATGAGAAATTTCATATGCGCATTACCAACGACGGTGAGTAACTACCAATACTCATAACCATAACTCATTACTGATGGGAAATAAATTGCCGTCGTGGTTAACCACCCATCGTCTTGGGTAATTGCCCGCGATAGGTATTACAGTTGCTCGAAAACGAAAATAACAGAATATTAAATTCCACAAGAGAATATTTATTTTAAAAAAGTTATCGTTTTCTATTCGAAGATATATAGCATTTTTTAAATTTACTGATTTTTTTTATTAAGTATTCATCTCCTTACGAATTTGCCAACATTATGCCATTTCCTCGATTCGACGGTCCAGTAATCATTTCGGCAATATTTTAAAAATTCTTTGATGTTTTGTGAAGGGTATCACTTGGTGTAAACCTTCTGTGGAGGTCAAAATCGGTGTTATTTTTCATATTTATATTTTACCGATTTTTCTATTTCGACGTTTTTTTTTTTATTTTTTTAACACTATGTGATATTTTACTTAAACCCCTTAGGAATCCACAAAAATGAGGTTTATTTCCACGATTGAATGCTACGTTTTTCAGATGTAACGGTTTTTCCATTTTTTTTCTTATTTCGAATGCGATGCAATAGATTTGAACGAATAAAAATTTTTTGAAAAAAAGAAAACTGGTACTAGACACAGTAACATGCTTTACGTGTGTTGGAAAGTTTTTAATCCTGTATTCTACTAATTATTATTCATAATACAAAAAAAGTGCAAACACTAACTTTTCCATGTCTGTAACAAATTATGGCTGACCCACTGTGCATCGTTAGCCTACACGTACAATTTGTTGATAGACATACATACAAGTATGGTTGAATGTATGTCCTTAACAATTTGGTATGTATGTGTGTATTTGTGCGACTATGTAAGTTAAGATATTCGTGAGCAAAGTTGATTGCACATTACAAAACTATTTCAGTGGCTTTCGTTAAAAGAATTTGAAGGATATTTACCAGTTTCCCCCCTCCCTCCCCTTACACTACACCCAGAATAGGTCGTCGTTCATTCATTCAGTTGTTCCCTCAAAACCCCTGATCTCGGTTCATAGTTCATGCAATCCTCAACGATACGGGTTCTGCTGCTACTCGTTACTCTGCTACTTGGGCTGTTACTTTAATTACCGTTAGCAACAAGACAACAATTGCGGCTTGATTACATGAAAAAATTGTAAATGAATAACTACGAACACCACCGCCACATTCCATATTTCCATCACCGCCCGCCGCTACTGGTGTTCCGGCAGTCTTCCCATTCAGTTGGTTATTTTGGTTCGTACAATCATCCAACACAGCCACTCATTATCCGGCTGTAAAGAAGCGAAAATTACTTAATATCCCGGGCACGGCAACTACGATTTCATATGACCTCTTTCACATGATGCCACCAGGCAAAAAGACGTTTGTGGGGTAACAATATTTTGGATAATTTCGCATTTACGTCACAAACAGTCACATTCTCAATTATGAGATAGCGAAAGCTTCCAGTCTTGCTTCAGGTCCAGATTCACACGCTACTAATGTTTTTGTGAAATAGTTATTTCTAGGTATAGCTAATAAACTAGAAATCTAAGTCTATGCAGGAGAATGAGGAGACGCCAAGAGGATTGCACTCAATAAACGGTGAAATCAGAGATTTATTTCAGAAGAGTGGAATTGTAGAATAAAACGGGTACCGTAAGCCAGTCGCCTGGCCAAACGCTAGGAGCTGGAATCCCGATATCTGAGAAATTGTTTACAAGGGCCATACTAAAATGTTAAACAAATTCGGACAAAGTTTAATCATGCCGGATCGGCTTCTAGGTTAATTTTCAGATAAAAATAGTTGCGAAAAGTGGAAAGAAAATATATTACAAAAGGGGTATCTCGAAGTTTTTAGAACAAGTTGGAAGGTCTATTGAAAGTAAAACTAGTAATGTGAACACTGCTTATATTTTAAAATAAAAAGACTAAAAAAAGAATTGTCCCTCAGCCGCAAAAAACTCAAAGTTTGCTTGAGCCCATAAACAGAGGAAACCAAGTAACCACGGCACTTCAAGTGCTTCCCATACAAATGACCGTTTTAATTTATATGTACAACGCCACTTTATATTGCTATTAATTAATAAATGTTAGAATTTTTGGAAAAAAAAAATCTAAATGATGCACGTTTTTCTAGATGTAAGTTTAATTCTTGTATCAACAAGTTTTTTTCTACTAGACGAATTTTGTCCGACTTATGAAAATGAGGAAATTTATGCTAAATTTAAGTCTCCTAGCTCCAGCAGTGCAACCAACGTTGCCTGAATTGCGAACGCCTATCGACAGTGCTGCTATCATTGTGAACGCTGCTTAAAAAGTACGATTGCAATTTGGTTGTTTCGGGTTTTTTTACATTTGCTACACCGATCACGATTTCGATTACGATGCAGTCAGTTGTTTGTATAATGCAAACCTAATGCAATTACAATTAGATCAGTAGAAATGTTTACAAACTCAATGAATGACTGAAAATTTTCCCTGGTCACCTGTAGCATTTAATGCGGTTTAAGTCCGCACATACGATGAAAAACTGTTCAAATTATCCAAATTAGTTAACATAGAGTTAGCTAATTTCTTGTTTAATGTTGTCAATTAAATGTACGGCTAACAAATCTATTGAGTTTTAATGCAAGCTTCCTCTGTATTTATGCGGTTGAGAGAGAAATAGAAATTTAAATCTAAAACTTACTTAACTCAGATGTTTAATCGAAAAGCTCATTAATGCTATCTCTCTCTCTCTCTCTCCTTCTCTCGTTAGACCTTGCAGCTCGCACTGCCGCATTTCATTGAAATTTTGTTTGTTTAATCTGTTTGCTTCCACATTTCTGTTTGTTTCATCTTTCCTTTTTTCTCTTTTTCCGGAAAGGAGTAGCTCCTGTAATTCCCAATCGACAACACTGCAAACCGCTCACTCCGTCATTTCACTTCCTCTACCTTGACTTTTGATTATATGCATTAGGTAGTTTCGGTCCCACTGCCGCTGTTCCCCATTGTGCTAAAAATGTTATTCGCTTTCATCAAGTAATAATTAGTAATTATTCAAATTTCTCTCAGGATGGCGCATAGTTGATGATGGGGCTGAGTTTGTGCTAGGACGGTTGTTTGTTTCCAGTTTTGTTTGTGTTGCAAAGTGAGTGATAAATTGACAAACAAAACTGCAGACAATGTATGGATGGATGAATTGAGGTGGTTTGGTTAAAGGTATTTGTTTGCTTGTGTAGTTTTTAGTGCAACTGCTGCATTGTAAACGCTAACGATGTTGACACCTCCGGCGAATAGAGTGACCAGTTTTTCAGTGCTTCCATATCTTGATTGTATTTGGAAGAGCGATTGAGAAAGTCAAAAGTAAAATAAAATTTAACTACTAATAAATAAAGTATCAACGTATTCCATATGTATTTTTCCTTGCAAACTAATCAGAAATAAACATTGTTATAAAATTGACAAGTAGTTGAAAATGTAAACCAATTAAAAAGTTTTTATAAACTTATTGTAGACATACATATGCATTTTTTGAAATCTTAATAGTTTGTTTCTTCGAACCTGATCAAAATTTCAAAATTGGTTAAAAACTGCAAACTTACTACTTGTTACTGTTTAAAGTTATCCTAAAGTTATCCTACTTTTTATTAGAAATGTAATAAACATGAAAATGAGACATCGCACTACGTGTTTTCTATCAAGTGTCTGGAAAAGCCATAAAAACTGTTGCGTTTGTAGCACTGTATTAAAAGTTACACATGTCTAACCATTTAAGGCACCACCAAATATTTTAGTGGAATGACCGCGTGAATCGCTAAAGGTCCACCTTTGGCGTTTACAACGACCTTTGAATCCTATGGACATCTGGCTTTCCGGACACTGTTTTTTTGAGCTTTCTTAGGTCATTTAAATGAGATGATGTTTCTTTACTCGCATGCACCATGAAGCGTATTTAATGAGGACTACATCACAAAAATTCCCAGATATTTTGCACGGAATGAACAATTTGATCTAAAGTTTAAGATTTGTGCAGCCGCTATATTGAAAATTTTCGCAATTTTTATTTGTCACTCTTATTTCAAAACAGGGGAACACATCTATTTTATGCGTTTATGAAAAATTTACAGCCTATTTCCTTAAAACATTCAAAACCGTAGACGAACGATTAGGCTATAAACTAAAACGTATGAAAGTTTTCAACATTTCTTCATATACTTTCATACAAAAATATGAGTTTTATAGTGGCCCTACTTAATAAAAATAAAAGCTGTTTAGAACGAATTATAGAGACAAACACAAATAGTTAGTAATTTATGCATATTGTGATTACTTAACATATTAGAACTGTAAAATTGTTAACTTAATTTAGAAAAACTTTGCGATTTGAACCGACCTGTATCATTCAATATTTAATTATTTCTCATTATTTTCATTTCCCTCAATTTCCCCTATTTTTAGTGCACTTTAATTTGAGCGTTATAAGTTAATAGCTACTAGCTAATCTGATGTTATATTCTAAGATATTTTTTTTGTTTTTTTTTTTAATTCCAGTAGTATTTTATGCATTTTGTAATTTGCTTAATATTGATCAAAAGGCTTTAAATTACAAGACTGTTCAATAAATGAAATGAAATGAATTGAGTGATTCGTTTTATGGAAACAGGTTAATATATTAAATTTACATTATTTAGCTTCTGTTCCCCATTTATTTGTATAAAAAATACCAACCAGAATATTTCAGATTTACTTTTTTCAAAAATAACTGTGCTGTATACGATATTCGCAGATGTAAAGGGTGTCCCAACAAGAACGCAAGATTTAAATTTTAAATAAAACACAGATATTAAGAAAAAATCGTGAAACTTTATTATATCGTAAAGTAGACAGAATGAGATTATGTATGGAACAACACATCGGGCAGATGGCCGCCGCGGCTTTGCTGGCACACACGCGATCTTTTAATAAAATTTTAAATGACCGTTTTGCATAAATGCTGCGGTATTTCATTAATGCAGCGTCCAATTTCCTCTTTTAAAACTTGATTCGTCATCGACTTATTCGCGTAAATCATCAACTTCAAAAAACCCCAAAGAAAAAAGTCTAATGGTGTTAAATCGCACGATCTAGGCGCCCAATTCTGATCTCCAAAACGCGAAATAGCACGACCGGAATATGACTGATGCAGCTATTGAATTGTTTCTCTAGCTGTATGACATGTGGCGCCGTCTTGTTGAAACCACATACCCTCCACATTCATTTCTTCAATTCTAGGCACGAAAAAACTGGTTATAATTTCACGATACCTAACACCATTGACTTTTTGCGCTTGACATGCCTCATTTTCATAAAAAAAGATCCAACGATTCCTCCAGCCCAAAATCCACACCACACAGTGACATGTTGAAGATGCATTTGCTTCTCGTGAATCACTCGAGGATTTTCCTCACCCCAACTGCGACAATTCTGCATATTGACGAAGCAAGATGGAAATGGGCCTCGTCACTGAAGACGATCTTATCGGCAAAATCAACGTTTTCATGTTGTCTCTCCAGTACCCAATTAACGAACTCCCTTCGCTGTTCATGGTCAGCTGGCTTCAGTTCCTGATTCAATTGAACTTTGTATGCATGAATGTGCAAATTTTTCGGCAAAATTCGCTGCATAGTGGATTTGAAGACACCAATTTGCTTAGCTCGGTGTCGAATTGAGGTGGATATAGTTTGAGCGACATCATCACGTACAGCTGCGACATTTTCGGTCGATCGACCAGGTCAAAGGCAAATTTATCCATTAATCTCTTTACAGTTGACTCTTTTGGATCATAATTGTGACCCCAAATTGATCGCAATTTGCGAACTGTAGCCGCAAAACTTTTACCATTTTGGTAAAACAATTTCACAATGAGAATGCGTTGTTCATTCGTGTAGCGCTCCATTTTTACTAACCTCGTCCTTCTACTAGCAAACAATAACAATTGTGCAAATGTCAAACAATGACACTTTGATTACATTCGATTTTCAAGTGAAAATTGTGTAATAACGAAAGCTGTCACTGCTATTTTGATTGCCTATGCGTAGAATTAGCAATCATGTGGCGACACAATTCTGCGACCATTCCCATTGAACATTAAACAAAAGATAAAAGTGGTCGTAAGTGCTCAGATTTTGGATTCTGCAGATTTATATTTTGCTCACATAGCATTCGTTTTTAATTAACCAAAGACTTTATTTAGGTAATTTTTACTTTTTTTTAACTTCTAGAGGAAACGGCTCTAACATTAATGTGGATCAATTAAAATTATATAAATTACAAACTAAATTAAAATAATAGTTTTCATTATTTTGTGTTTTTGGACATTTAAGATGGATCTTACAGTCAAAATAAGTGCTAACTTAAAAGAAGCATTTTTCTTCTAATTTATATACATTTTTTTAAATAGCCAAAGGCTATTTATACTGCAGGATGGCGTGCAAATCGTGCTGCTATCAACTGTGAATAGGAACAGTTATTTAAAGTTTCCGTTTCAACAGCATTTGGTTCCAGCAAAATGGAGCAACTGCGCACATTGCCAGACCGGATGTGGCGGAGCTCCAACGAAATTTCCCAAACAAATTAATAAACTCCACTTTCCACCGGATCCCATGGTCAGCTGACCTGACTGCACCACACTTCTTCATGAGGGTAGAGATGTACAAAACGAAACCAAGGAATTTGACTAAATCGAAGCAGTTCTTTAAAACAATAATTTAGGCGATCCCGCAATGAATAATTTTCTGATCAGGTGTCGCATATGCGTGAATGAGCATGGAGGTCATTTACGGTCTATCATCTTCAAAACCAATTAGCTACGAGTATATAAAATTAAATTAAATTTTCTATATAAAAAAATTAAATACATTGATTAAAAAGTTATTTGCATTTTGTATTGTAGTGCAATCGGCGTGCCACCTGTACTAAAGCGCAGCTAAATGTAAAAAATTCTATACATAAATTGTTGTTAAAGTTGACTATTTGTCTCCAAACGTGGCGACGGCAGTTTTAAAATAGGTATTTTTTTAAGTACTTGTCGATATTTTTTTTTTAAGACGTTCCGAACCGTGCAGACAAAATTGCATACTTATTCTTTCTATGGATATGATTATTATTCGTGCCAGAATTAAGTTGGTGTGAACCCGGATTTAATACGACATTTTATCGTATTTGGAACTTATGTGAAAAACGTGTAAAACGTGCCAGAAAATCGGTCACACCAAGAACCACTGCAAATCTGCAACATTATGTGCCGTTTGTGCTTCCCCCCCACCGCACAATCCATGCACCAGAATTTATTGCGTTAATTGTAACACTAACACTCATTCATCAAATGATGGAAATTGTCCAACTTTCCTAAAGCACAAGTCCGTAAACAAAATCAAATTGAATAGTAGATGTTCGTCTAGAGAAGCTTGGGAAAAATTGAACAGTGACCCCGAAACCCATCTTTTACAACCATTCGTTCCAAAATCTACATATGCTGATATCGTCTCTGGTAATACGCCGGACATAACATCTAACACTTCAAACATCAATCTTGAGACATCACCCACAGCTCCTGCTCACACAAATCCTTCAGAATCAAACGCTAAGGGCAAAGAAGCATCATCTGCAAATCCTAATAACAATGACATGACCGTAAACACAATCACAAAAAATCAAAATGACAACATATCATCATCCAACAACAATTTACAAACAAATATACAGAATGATCAACAGACAAATCCCCATCAAAAGAGCTTGGTTAATTTAAACACTACTCTTATGGAACGGACTAGCATTTCTCAACAATCTAAATCCAAATCCAAAGAAATTATAGAGGATCCTGAAGACCTTGATGACAACATAATATTTAAGGAAAATGAACCAACAAAACTCATTAATTTAGATATCGCTATGGAAGCCGAACAAATTAAACATCTTAACTCCCCAACGCGTATCAACAATAGTCGCAATGAGGAAAATTTATCTCCCTGTACCAGGGCTTTTGAAAAATATGATCAACTAAATGTTTTAATTACCCCCAACACATACAGGAAAACATCATCAATTAAATCGTCCAGTCATAAGGACTAACACCCCACATATTTCCTATATTTTCGAAAATTCATGCTGGATTTGAAGATCACGATTCTACAGTGGAACATTCAGGGCTTTTTGGTGCATAAATATGCACTTGAAATCTTGGTCGCGAGACACAAACCTAACATTATTGTCTTGCAGGAAACACATATCACTGAGAGGACTAAACATCTCCTATATTTGACAGGATTCACTGCTTTTCATCACAATAAAGATTACTCTTATGCCAAGGCGGGTGTTGCTACCTTTGTGAGTAATAATTTAAATATTCGGAATCATTTCACTTCTGCGGAAGACTTACTCTTTCAACAAATTACCATTGATTGTGGATCACTCCTTTCTTTAACGAACGTTTACAAGGAACACGAAATCAGATTGAACTCCCATATGTTAAATCAAATACCGAACAATTCCAGCACTAGCCATCTGCTGTGTGGTGATCTCAATGCTCAAAACTCTATTTGGGGCTCAAACTCAGACTCCTGTGATGGTAATATTTGAACAGATTTTGCCGATGATAGAAACTTTGTCATATTAAATGACGGATCACCAGACATTGCATCTGGCTTGTCATGGGAATGTCTTGAGTTGCCTGATGTTGGAGACCATTTTCCAATGAAAATATCTAATAACCTTCCATGTTACGAAAGAAAATTCATTCCGAAATTTATTGAGTACAGAGCCAACTGGCCACTTTATCAATCAAAACTTGAACAGTTTAACGATCACTTCGAACGTTCAACAAACGTTAACAAGGAAGCAGCCCAGATAAAAAAATTACTCAGAAAAGCTGCAAACGAATCTATTCCTCTCAGTCGGGGGCCAAGTAGAAAGTTTCTACCAGTATGGTTTAACAGCTATATAGCCAAGTTGATTCGAGACAGACGAAAAGCATGGAAAAAATTTAAAAAATAGCGTAATACACCCAATGGTGTCGCCTTCAGAAAACATGTGCAGTGGTTAAAAAAGAATGTAGGATTGCCAAAAGAAGAACATGGTCTAGATTCGTTAACTCTTTTAACCCATTTCTTGACATCAAAGTTATTTGGAACAAAATATGCAGGCTCAATAACAACAAATATGAACATTTTGCTAGTGTAAACATTGAAGGTACAATAATATCACGACCCGGTGAAATAGCTGAAAAATTTGCAGCTTACTGGAGCTCGCTGAGTTCTGACGTAGCATTTGAGCCCAACATTGTAGAGTCGAAAAGAACTCTAAACATAAATTTGCTATCTTCAAACGCCAATGTTTTGTCGGAGTTGGTGTCAGAGGTTAATATTATGGAATTGGGGGAAACCCTTAGTTCCTTGAAGGGATCCACCCCTTCATTGGACAAAATCACGTACAAAATGGTGAAAATGTCTCCTCTATGCATCAAATACAGACTATGCGCTCTCTTCAACAACATCATAAATTCCGGAATATATCCGCAGGACTGGAAGTTGGCACTGCTGGCACCTATACCCAAACAGGGTAAGAACCCGTGCACGCTTGAGGGATACCGTCCTATTTCTCTTCTCCCCATTCTTTCCAAAACGGTCACCTTTCCTCGGCTTGTCCTTTGGATAATGGTGTTCCTCAGGGTTCACCACTGTCGGTTATTTTGTATAATGTGTATGCCAACTCTTTGGCTAGAGCGGTATCGGATGTTCCTGGAATTGACTGGGTTGGAATTTTTGCCGATAACATCTTCGCTGTATCCTCGGGTTTACCTAACCAAGTTTTGGGCAATATAAGAGTCTTCGACGAAGTTTTACAGAATTGGGCAAAGAATTCTGGAGCAGTCATCCCTTCTAATAAGGCTGAAATCCCACATGTATGCAGAAAAAAAAAATTGTACAAGCAACACAATTCTACTCAATAACAACCAAATTCCAATTGTTGATAAAATGAGAATTTTGGGAATTATATTTGCTAAAACCCTTGTTTGGAATAAACATGTTAAATATATGTGTGGCAGACTAGGGAAAATTAACAACATATTGAAATTAATTTGTTCCAAAACAAAAGGCCCTCATCTTGAGGCGGCAATAGCTATTTGCAAAAGTCTCACAATGGGTGTTCTTGCCCATGGCATCACCATCTATGGATGGACCTCCATCACGAACGTATCTAAACTGAACACAGCATTAAATAAATGCTTTCGAACAGCCACCGGTCTATTAAGGGCAACACCCATTGAAGCACTACGGATTGAGGCCAGATATACAGACTTTAAACTTTTAGTGGAAAAATTTTCCGTGAATCTCGCTTCTAGGTCCATAACAATGGCTTCTGATGGACTGCATACTATCTTCTGGAATCACATAGAAAACAACATTAGAGCATATTCGTCTACTGACCACATTTTAAAACTTTTGTTTGATTCAAATACTAGGCTTCCTACTAGGCCTGAGTTTGCACCGAACAATTCATACAATATCATGCTTGATGACAGCTTAAGTAAATTTCGTAAAAATGACATGAATGCTGATATATTTAAATCCCTACTGGCGGAGGAGATCTCGGAATTCATGCCTCAATCAGTTTTGTTCACAGATGGTTCGTTTGACGGAATCGCGAATTCTTATTCTGTAGTAAAATGTAATTTGGACAACAATTATACAACCATCATTGAGGCAAGATTACCGGATAGGCTGGGAATATTTACAGCTGAGCTGGCAGCAATTTCTGAAGCCGTCTCCTACCTTGCGGATCAAAGTGGCAGATTTTTAATATGTTCTGATAGCCTTAGCGTCATCAGAGCTCTGGCAAAAAACCACAAGGGCGCATATGATAGCCTTTTTGAACGGAACTGTACATCCTGCATCAAGATAATTTGGATACCATCCCATCTAGGCATCATAGGGAACGAAAAAGCTAATGCGGCTGCTAGAAGGTCACTTGCACTTCCTCATTTTTCTGACCCACCATGCTTCCCAATATCAGTTAGGGCTCCGTATTATTCACTTAGGAAAATCAGAGAAATTGACGCTTGGGCTCAATCGTAAACCTTTCTTAAACGTGTCAACAACTCCGTGACTAGAAAAGACTACAATGCAAACTTTAGTAGAAGCGAATGTATCCTCTTAGCCCGTCTTAGAGTTGGTAAGACTATTTTCAACACGCGCCATTATTATGAACGTACGGAACATATTGTATGCGACTATTGTGAAATTCCCTTGACGGTGGATCATATACTCTCTGCATGTGAAACCTCCAAACTTGATGAACCTATTAA
>JAHXMU010032737.1:0-26010 GCA_019455685.1 Philornis downsi | reverse complement strand
ACATACAACATTGTATTTGTCTACACACTTATCAGTTGTACGAGTATGTGCAAGTTGTGAAGGTGAGGAGAGAGGATATCTATTAGCGAACAAACGATTGTGAATGTCAGGTGATTAATGATTGAGGAGAGTTTTTGGATAACTGGGTTTGGTGAACTTGCCTCGCGCTCGCCAATTGATAGATATTAAGGCGTTCATGCATATTCAATTATTGTGTAGAAAGTAGAATTAAAAGAAAAAATCTAATGTATAAAATGTATAGTATAATGAACAAATAAAAAGAATATAAAATAGAATTAAAAGAAATGTATGGTATAATGAACAAATAATAAAGGCGTATAATAAACAAATTGATGGTTTAAATAAATTCTTAAAATGCAAAAAATATAATGACAACACAATGAGTTCATTGATCTCAATGCTTGCGCTGAAATGTTATAAAAAAAACTTAGTCAAACATTTCAAAACTTCAAACAAATGATTTTAGTTCTTAATCCGGATTTGAATATTGTTTTTCTAACAGCATGTTTAGAAATTTAATTTTAACATTTAATTAGAAATTTAATTCAAAAACTTAAGAAATTCATTATATTGACGACACAGCTGGTCAAAATACCATCTTCAGTGCCCTTAGCTGTTTGTGCATTCTAGAATATCATTACCACCTTAAGGGTCTATAATTTTACAAAGCAATTGAGAAGTTTGGCCCCGCGGTGCGAAAATGTTCCCAACGAAGAGCACAAGTCAAATACAGGGTGTCACATTTTCACACATTTCACGCGGTATTTCGTCAATTTCATGAATTTTTTGTTTCATGAAAATCGGGGTTGTCATGGGCGAGCTGGAACATCCTATTGGCATATGTACGGTGGCATAAATGGTCTTGTGGAAGAAGCTCTTGTGTCAACTGAATATTGAATGGAAACAAATGCAAATCCTTGTGCAAAATTGTGGCCAAAGACCAAGTTCCTGAGCACGGCGTCGAATTGAGGTTGATTGTTTTAAACACTTTCTTGAGTAGCAGTAATGTTAGGCGATCTTGCAGTACGTTGTGAGCCATGCTTGGCCCTATCAGCTACAGACCGATAAATTGTACGTCTTGTTGGCACATTGTTTCTCCCAAAAATTTCACGTTACTTTCTCATTGTCACAGTAATCGATGATTAATTTTGATAAAATGTTTTAACGATTAAAACACGTTGGTTTATCGAATATTTTTCCATAATAAATTTGCCACGTCTCTACTTCACGACTGCCAAATATGAACTGTCAAGACTAAAGTTTACCAAAAAGGCGGCAAAACAAAGTAGTAAACCTTCCCGACGGAAACCCTGTATAACTCAAATGTCGCTAGTTCTTGTCTATGTATGCATGTGTGAATCGGTCACAATTGCATGCAAGCTGTTGTTGGCATAAATGCCAACAAACATAGGTTAGTGAGAAGCTATATAGTGTGTCTTCTGTGTATTGTGTTCTGTTTTGAATTTATAGTCGACTTCAATATACATATAATATGATTTTAGTTCTTAATCCGGCTTAAAATTAAGGATTAATAACGAAAATCATATTATACCATAAATTCAAAACTGAACAGCGATTTATCACGCCTTTTTAGGCTCTCTACATCCTTTTGCAACAATGCAAAGAAATGTCGGGTGAAGGTATATATAATTCAGCTCAATTGACTGACATTTCTGTACTGATTTACACTGTGCTCTAGTCGTTTGGATGGCTTTTTTTAAATTGTACTAAATTCTATAGCATTATATAGGTATATCGCAAACTGTAGTATGTATTAAAAAATGTATAGTTTTTAAAAACTTACCAGTCGCTATCATAATCTCTGAATCAAAATTCCATTTTTTTGTTACAAGTTCCATCGCTTAATATCTCACAAACTGTAGTGGATATAAAAAAATGTATAGTTTTTAAAAACTTACCAGTCGTCGTCCCAATCTTTGAATCAAAATTTCA
The DNA here is from genome assembly GCA_019455685.1 of Philornis downsi. Taxonomy (NCBI): domain Eukaryota; kingdom Metazoa; phylum Arthropoda; class Insecta; order Diptera; family Muscidae; genus Philornis; species Philornis downsi. Next base: position 24,036 of record JAHXMU010032737.1, on the reverse strand, counting down.
TTTTTTTTTTTTGTTCCAAATGCCAGTGCATTATATCTCATAAACTGCAGTGTATATAAAAAAATGTATAGTTTTTAAAAACTTATCAGTCGTCCTCACAATCTTTGAATCAAAATTCCATTTCTTTTTGTTCCAAATTCCATTGCATTATATCTCGTAAACTGCAGTGTGTATAAAAAAATGTAGTTTTTGAAAACTTACTTACATCTTACATCTCATAAACTGTAGTGGATATAAAAAAATGTATTATATAGTTTTTAAAAACTTCGTCTTCATAATCTTTGAATCAAAATTCCATTTTTGTTGTTCCACATTCCATTGCATTACATCTCGTAAACTGTAGTGGATATAAAAAAAATATATAGTTTTAAAAACTTGCCAGCCGTCCTCACAACCTTTGAATCTAAATTCCATTTATTATTTCAAAAACTTCATTTGTAGACAGAGCCATTCAGAATGGATAAAATTATTTCATTTTCCAAACTTTAAAATATGACTTTCCGCAAACTGACTGGGGTCAACTCTGAAAAGTTATTTTCATCTGAAGATTTAGCACAATTATGTTAATTAAACTCCTGTCTGCATTTATTGACAACAAAATCTGTGTACCTTCATATGAACGGTCAGAATAATCCCCCAATTTAGTAAGTATGCAAGTAAAAGTTCAAGCTTTTCCTTACTATCTGTACTAGAGACGAGAAGAGGTGTACTTTAATTGACAACTATTTTAGAGAAGGAAAGGAAATATCAACTCAATTTAAAGGAAAACGAAATAGGATTAAGAAATTTGTACCAAATCCATAAAGTTTCATGCTCTCTCTAAGCTACCTGTCTTGTGTCTTATACTAATTCCTGTGAAGTCTTCGAATCAACGAATCTTTAAGAAATAATTATATTCTGTTCAACGATTTGCGCTGGTGATTTGATTATATTAATTCTAAAATGAACAAAACTATAAGGCAATAAAATTAATCAAATGAATGCATGCGTGACAAATCGCAAAACCTCAACGAATGGCAATTTGTCACACCGCATTCTACATTCACGTCTTTTGCTTTATGTCGCCTTCTAAATCGAACTTCGCTTTTCCTGAGTTCTTTAGACCGCATTCATTTTGCATACTAACCAAGTATTATTAATGAGTGATCACATTTTAGCCAGGGTTCAACAAATTACGAATAACAGCCATAAATCGACAAAGCCAAGAAGAACATCACGACCAGTCGACCAGTCAACCACCGCCATTCATTAGAAATAGCAATTATTGAAGTAAAAAGAAAAAAATTGCTACGCTTCAATTACCGCGCTAGCAACAACTGCCACTTGAACACGCCAAGCCAATGCAATGAAGTAGTAAGCTTTTATAAACAAATAATTCATAATGATTAAAGTTTATCAAAGTAATTAGATAACAGAGTTTCATTTAGTATTGCAAACACATTCTGAGAGCTACTCGCTCAGCATGTCAGCCGCGGTTGCGACGAAGGAAAAGGAAACACTCTAATCATTCAATCGGAAATAATTAAAGAATTTTAATGAATGCCGCTGCTCTACGTTGTCGACGCCATTAAATGTCGTGCCGTTTTGGCATTCGCTATAATTTATCGAAGCAAATGGGGTCGCCGTAAAACTGAAGAAAGTTTCGTCGTCATTTTTTTCGAGTTTTACAGAAAAGGGGTTAAAAAAATATAATATTTAGACAAATATTAAGACGAGCGTATATGGAAGTTGGTTAATTAAACACAACTTAGAAACGAAGTATTTGGTTGAAATGCTTAATGATGGAGGAAAACTTTTTGAGGCGAAAAGTTTGTAAATTGAGCGGCATGCTATGTAACTCTAAATTGAGACATGGAGAATGTATTCATTAGAAACACAGATTTGCTTGCTGCGGGGGCAATTATATGCGATATTCAAAAAAGTATGTCTGGTTGAAATCTTTATATACATATTTCATATAAACAATGTCGAACCGAACAAAAACTCATATATGTTGTGTAAGAACCAGAGCTCCTTTCTTGGCAGTCAGTTTTTCCTGTATTTCCATTGAGATTTTATTCGACAAAAGATAGCAAATGTATCGACTCATTGACATCAGCATTTCTACCAAATACTATCTTATGCTGCTTTTAACTGACGAATAAATTGTTACAGTATTGGACAAATTTGGAAAACGTTTTATATGATTTTCCAAAATTGGTTCTAGTCCACATACGAGAATGAGCAATTTTTTCCTACTAAATCAATTTTTCTTTCTCATGACACATGCAAGTCCTTCGTAATGTTACAGACGATATATCGATTCATCACCAAATACAGGGTGACTAATAAATATTGCTGCTTTAGGAAATTCATAGAAGTTTTCTTAATTCTTATGAATTTCTGTTTCATTCGTTTTATTAATAATACATTTTACAACGATTTTTAGATGGATTTTAAAAGTAATAGAATCTAAATGTCTTTCAATATTTAATTTAATCGTCATTCGCGTGGACTGCCTTAAAGCGTCTAAATTTGTTGATTTTGTTTGGTAAATTTCCTGTTTGTAATAAACCTATAACGATAGCAGACTTTATAGACCAATGCAATGTGGACGTCCTTTGAAACAGTTTATTGTAAAATTTTCGCTGCAATTATGCTAGTACAGACCCATCGCATTAACAAATTATATCACCTAGTTGAAACCACAAAGAGTAAAAAATATCCTCTTCTCATGGTGTACCAGGTGTCTCAAAAGAAAGTTTATATTTAGCAGAAAGGTTAAAAGTAAGACGTTTATCAAAAAAAACCTTTATTAGTTATTAAAGTGCGCAACTCGAGAATTTATTTCATAAAAGTAAAAGAATGCCGCCATTCGCGTACTCATTAAAGCTAACAGAAAATTTTTTAATGGCGCCTCGCCAAGTAGGCTCTTTTATGGCTGCCATTTCTTGGCCGATATTTTCTTTCAAATGCGTCAGGGAAGTCCGTTTGGGCGTTAAGTCACGATTGCGTGGAGTCTGATTTATAACACCTCTGTTTAAGGTCAATTTGGTAGGGAAAATTTTACAAATTCATGTCAGCTAGAACCTTGTTTTTTGATAGAGGCGATAAGAAGTTTCCTAACATCTTCGCATAATGCTCTGAATTTAGAGACCGTGCATTTATAGTCCGTTTTCATGTTTAGAAAAAGTAGGGCTCGATAATGCTTTGCAACAACATCCCAGCCTATATGGTCACCTTAAGCTAATGAATAGGCTTCTGTTGCACATCAACACCGGCAATTCTATTTATTTACGTGTTTACTAATACCGAAAAAAGTGCTCTATTGCTTGGTTTACGAAGTCAAGCCTCTGACTGGCATTTTGGAGCTTTAATTCTGACATCAATTTCATTTTGCAGAGTCTCAACTCTTGCGCTTTAAGCATAATGCGTTGTTTTAAAAACTTACATATTTCCGAATTTAATGGCTCGAATCGTAGCAAATAGACTGATTAACACGCTCAGTGTTATTTATGTTTTCTGATGACCTTGGTGACCGGATTATGGTTTTTTCTTGATTTTCTTTGGTACAAAGTGGCGAAAACCTCGAATTTTACGCGCTACAGTAGCCGCACGGCCCGCCTCTGATAAACGCTCTTTTATGACCAAATTTCTAACAGCCAGGCTGTCGATTCGCTGTGTTCACGCAGTAAACTAAGAAAACCATCAACTTTCTTTGCAGACAACCTGTAACTTTGGCATATTTTCAGTAAAAATTCATATTTATTACATTTTCAACCAACATATTGAATCTAGGTATATATCGTTTAATATGGCAAAAATTTCATATCGAGAAGGAAGCGTTTAAGGTAACAAATATATTTTGATCAAGAGTTCTTCGTGAGTTTTTAAAACGGCTGAGTGACGTCCGTCTGCTTAAATGGCCGGCTGACTGGAAGATATGATTACTACTTTGAATATTTATGAAACTCCTTGAAACTTTGCACGCCCTAATACTTTGCAACATCGTGTTAGGGGACTATAAATAGGCTCGCTTTATCCCTTTTTGCAAAATTTCAGAATTTCAACCGATTAAAAATACAAAAGACCGATTTAACCAATATAATCGTAATGTTAGGTTCACACCTTTCATATGGTTGCAATAAATTCAATAAAATTTAGGAGAGGTTGATCGTTTACTACTGAAAGAAAACGATGCGCATTGCCATGCCCATTTCGGTACTTCCGATAAAAAAGCCTACTTTCTAAAATTCAGTTTTTCTACTGCAGTTTCTAATAAGTAGGCTACGGCAGATGCCCGAAATCAGTTGTGGAAATGTAATTGGATATCATTGTCACACTTCTTCTACTATCTCCCATACGAATCACCCGATTTAAGGAAAATCAGTAATTCCCCTACAGCTCCTAATGGGGAGACTACATTAAGCTGTAATTATTTTTTTTTTGTTCTTTTATTGTGTGTTAATTCAGAGAAAACAAAAGATCCTCCTTAAGCTTTCCAGATCCAGATAATTGACTGGCTTCAATTCTTACGCCAGTCAATTTTTCCTCTAAAATAAATATGCCACGTTATTGCATTCGACAGGCCGATTATATGGACCATAAGCACACTAAGCACATTCCTCATTTACACTGATTTTGGAAGTACATCTATAATAAATAAATTGTTGGCACTGCGCAACAGTACTGAACACAAAATTCATGACGTTCCAATAATTTGATCTGTCGTAAAATCCTTACTTGAAAATATACCTTTAAGTGTATCACCCATTATAGACATATTACAGACCGTTTAAGATCAAGCCAGCGAAATTTTCTCGAAAGTCTAAGTTCTCTGGAGAAGAGGTTCAGCTCACAGAATTAAAATAATTTTATTGGTCAGCGATTCCACTTTTGTGTTTCTTTTCTATATAATGTAGAATTGTATGAACTTATTTATGGTAAAAATGAATCCTTTTTTCTTCCACTAGGCGGATTTATTACTATAATTTGTATCTCTCGTTGTAAAAGTGCCACTGGGTCACTCTAGATAGCGTTAGAAAGACATGATTTCTTACCCAAAGAGCTACTCAACAAAAATTTTTGTTTTGGGCAGGCGTCAAAATCCATCCTCAGCAAAGACAAAATGCGCTACATTTCACAGTTTATTATTGATAGGCAGATAGACAAAAACGCGTGCCAGGCAGCTGAAAATCTGTATAATGTTTGTAGTCTAGATACTATAATAGCCAATCAGGCGAAATATTTGGTTTTCTCGAGTCCGTTGCGGTAATTCTGATGTCAAAGATGTAGCACATTCTAGAAGGTCTATTGCCGAAAATGTCTATAAAGTAATGGAAATCGTCAAGTTTGACCGTCTTGTTAGAACTGCTTCAATTATTCAGGAGCTAAAGATAGCACAAAAAAATATTTAGAACTGCTTGAATAATGCTGAATACAAAAAGACGCCCCATGTAAGGGCGCCGCTCGAGCTAGAAAAAAAGCTCATGGAACGAATCTCAATCTGCGAACCACAAAATCCACTCATTTCTGAACCGGTTAGTGACTGGTGATGAAAAGTGATGGAAAGTGATTTACGATAACGTCAAGCGAAACAGTTGTAATCGAATTACGGTGAGCCGGCTACTCTGGCCAAGCCAGAATTGACGGAAGGGAAAGTTTTGCTGTGTGTTCGGTGGGATTGACGGCGATTTTGGCCAAGCCAGAATTGACCGTCGGGAAAGTTTTGCTGTGTGTTTGGTGGAATTAACAGGGGAATAGCCTACTACTACTGTCAACAGTAGGAAGCAGTCGGCCAGAGGCGGCTTGCTTTTGCCAATAAGAAAGGAATTACGTTTCATCACGATGAACTGACGTTGTCCTGTCTTGGGCAAATGATGTTGCTAGTAAAAAATTCTCCTCAATAGAAGTTTGTGTAAGTTAACTGTCCCAGTGTTTTTGAAAATAGGAACTACAGTTTCCATGAGAGAGGAAAATTGGAATTACCTTCAAAATGGCAGTAAGTTATCGATCAAAATGGTGCGTATCAAAATCGGATCATTATATTTATGTTAAATAAGTACTTCAATGTAGTGCAAAAATAATGGATTTATCTTTACTGCACAATATGTATAACCCGTCTTGTTATAAGCGATATTCTCTTTTTTTAACACTATGTATATATATATATATATATATATATATATATATATATATATATATATATATATAGTATATATACATATTATATTATATTATTATATTATTATATATGTATACACCGACCATGGAGCAATGTTTAGTACACGCGACTATCGCTTATATGATTACGGGTTCAATCCCCGATATAATCACTTATCCATATTTGAGCGGCGGTAACCTTGATATGTATGTTGAACACTTCGAGTAGTGGAGTAATCGACAAGTCTTGTCAAGTCAAACTGCGTCATTCGAAATCGTGATCAAACTATACTCGTACATCTCACTGAATAGGTTTAAAAATAGAATGAGTGCAAGCTCAGTGAATGTGAGAAGCTCTCTCATATTTTGTACGTGGGATGCAAAGAAATGATTTTTTTTTTGTATTGTTATACACAGGTGTAAGTACTTGCAATATTATCAAATTCATGCTGCTATAGCAATCCAACGGCTAATGACAGCGCCCTCGTTTTCCAACAAGCATCAGTCTGATGAGCTATTTATGACACAAGCATTTCGTTTTATGTCGCAGTTAAAAAAGGAATAAAAATATCGAAGTGGAATTCAAATGCAACGGCGCTATTGCTTTTTATTTGGGTTTTATATTACCAGCCATTGGGAATAAGCTACGACATTTACGTGTAAACAAAGTGTTTGCATATCGGACCATTACCAGTTACAATGATACTGGTGGCATTGAAAAACGCCATTGAGATGGATGTCCAAAAAACAGCAACACCGCTAGAAATGGTTCGAAAATAGAGATGAAAATTCAACATGGGAAGCATATTAAAAACTGAATGGCGATTGATGTCTTACAAAATACAAGGTGAGGGATTTAACACATGCATTAGACCAGCGAATTGCTATAATTGCGCTATATTGCGCGGTAATTGCCATAGAATACTGAAATGAAATTAGCAAATATACCGTGAAAATACTTTAAATGATACTTTGCTACCTTGAGCAAATAATTCGGTAGAAAACATGGGACACAGCACCATCGTGTAAAGCCAATGCAGCGGTTTTAAAAGAAAAGGTTACCAGCTTCAGTTTTTCGCAACAATGGCCATCACATTTCACGAATTTGAACTTAATGGGTTTTTCCAAATAATCTGCAGTGAAGACCAAAACATCAACTAAAAACTTGAGGCAGTATGTGAGACTGTTCATCGCCGAATATGGAATGAAATACAATCAGACTACATTCGTGCAGCCTTCCCGCCAGATTCGATACTATTATCAACGCTAAGGGTAACTACATCGAACAACAACACCTTTTTCTTAGTATTTTGAACGTATTTATGACCCTGTACTAGAAAATTCAAAAAAATGTATTAGGTGCGCCATTATGTTTTTTCTTTATAAAAATTCAACATTATTATGAACAAAAGTTTACAAATGATTCATTGAAAGTATTGCCCATCGCTAGCTACTGCTGTTTCCTATCTTTCTGACATATCTCGAATTCAGTCACGTTCATTTTCTGAGGCTATCCACGAATCTAACCATTCCTTAATGTTGTCATATGAGTGGAATTGCTGGTCAGCCAGACCGTGTACCATCGAACGGAACAAGTAATATTTGGACGCCACAATATCTAGAGAATATGGCGGATGGAGTAAGACTTCCCATTTCAGCGTTTCCAGGTAAGTTTTAACGGGATTGGTCATGTAAGGCCGAGCGTTGTCATGCTGAAGAATCACTTTGAGAGCGTTTCTCGCGCAGAGCTCCGCTCAATCGCATTAATTGAAGTCGATACCGATCCGCAGTGATATTTTCGCTAAGTTTCAAAAGCTCGTAATAGATAACACCGACCTGGATCCGCCAAATACAGAGCGTATTCTTCGCAGCGTGAATATTCGGCTGAACATGCTTCTACGTGAATATTTCGACGACGTAGAAACATGACCGGGCAGCCCCCATGACTTTCATTTCTTTAGATTGTTGTAATGAATCCATTTTTCGTCACCCGTTACAATGCGAAAAGGAACTCCTTCCTTTTTGTCGCTGAAGCAGTTCACAAGCGAAACAACGACGGTAACGTCCTTTGGCTTCAACTCACAACGAACCTAAGTTCCTTGTTTTTGAACCATTCCCAACGTATGCAATTGCTCGGAAATCGCTTGGCGGGTAACTCCTAATACTGAAGCAAGCTCTACCTGCGTTTGACATGGATCCCTATCAAGCAATGCCGTCTATTCAGTGTCTTCGAAGGTTTTTCGTCTTCCTCCACGCAAACGGTCGTCAACATCAAAATCGCCGTCATTACAGCGACGGAACCAATTTCGACACGTTGTTTCACTTAAAGCAGCATCTCCGTAAACGTTTTGAAGCTCTCGATGAGCTTCAGCTGCCGTTTTCAATCAATACTTCCCGCATATGACGATTATTTGGCACAAAATCATATTCATATTCACACAACCAAAAGAACATGGTGTCAAAAGAAAATCATTGTTGTGTTGAGGCGATATGTTTACCATATGTCTAAGCTTGGCTCATGACGTTTTGGTTATGGCAGAAACGATTAGCACTTACAGTTGGCGCCATCTACTGGCAAACAGCGGGAACTTAGTTGCGCCCCTAATATTAAAGGTTCGAAGAACGCTTTTACTGTGAAAATTTGCTTAATAAACCTTAGACTTATATATATATTTATGAATATGTCCTTACGTTTTAAAATAAAGAAAATAAAAATTGACAGTATTAACACGTTCTTAATTAGTTACATTTCGAGCGCCTATATCCCTATGCGATTATACAGGATGGCGCAATAGAACGTGCATATTTAAAAAATATATTAAAAAATAAATGCAAAAGGTATGGTTAAAATAAATCTAAGGCATTGTAGAGTAGTAAATGGAGTTTATTTTTTAAAAATAACATCATCTAAATGGTGACTCTCTCTACGACGGCACTCCTCTAACCTCAAACGAAAATTATTGAAAACTTTCTTCAGTAATACTGGTGTAATGACTGCCACTTCACCACGGATATTCTCCTTGAGCTGAACGATGTTTCTTGGATTATTACTATAGACTTTGTGTTTGAGGTATCCCCACAAAAAAAAGAGGCGTCAAGTCTGGACTACGTGGGGGCCATGGGATATTACCTCTTTTCGAAATCAGTCTGCCAGGGAACATCTGCTTCACCACCGCCATGGAGTCATTTGATGTGTGACATGTAACTCCATCTTGTTGGAACCAAGTTCTGGAATTCACTATTCTTGAACTTTCAATTTCTGGAGCCAAAATCCGTTCAACATCTCAACATAGCGTTCCGTATTAACCGCGACGTTTTGGCTCCGCGCATTTTCGAAGAAAAAAGGACCAATTATTCCTCTGCCAGAGATTGCTGCCCATACTGTCACTTTAGGACTATGCAATGGTTTCTGGTGTTTGATTTTGGGATTTTCACTATACCAGTAACGACAATTTTGACGATTTACAAACCCACTCATAAGGAAATGAGCCTCGTCAGAGAAAAGGATATTGTCAAAATGCTTTGCTATGAAGTCAGACTCTTTCAATTCTTGTGTTAATTGCAGCTTATATGGATGCAGTTTAAGATCCAATATTAAAATTCGTTGCAAACTTCGTCGCGATAATTGTAAGACAGACGATCTCTTGCGAGTCGACATTTGTGGATTTCCTCGTTCTGACTCCATAACTCTCTCAACATTGTCTTCGGTCCTAGATGTTCTTGGGCGATCATTTGCTTGTGGTTTAAATGTTGAACCGGTCTCTTCAAAATGTTTTACCCATATTTTAATTAAATTAGCACTCGGAGCTTCACTAGAACGAGAGTTCTCGTAAAATGCGCGCACGCAAAATGCGCGACGCTTCCCGTCGAAGTGATTCATATCGACTAAAACTCTATGAGCGTGCCAACCCAACGATGTAGGCGCCCCCCGCCCGCGCCTTTTCTACCCCGCAGAAAAAGATGATGCAATATGCACGTTCTATTGCGCCACCCTGTATTACACATCTGTTCAAGGATAGGCCTGCCATTTATTTGTATGATAAATAGTAATAGAATTACATAATGTCAGTTTACGCATATTCTACTGAGAGCTGGCTCAGTTCACTGAATTGAAATTAATTTTCTAGCAACAATCCCTTGCTTAGATGAATAGAATAGTGTGTAAAGTAGTATTGTATTAACTTACCCGGATAAAATTCCCCAAACACTTACGCTTACGTCATCAAAAACGAATTAAACATTATATTTCAGTTAACACCAGATTACTTCAAGTAATTTATTTACATTACATTATTCAGATACACAAAGTCCTTAACATATTAAAGCTTTACCACTCCGACTTACTAGCCCATCACACGACTTATCCGACCGGAATCTTGTGCTTAGATGTGAAGATGGAAATTCAAAATGTGTAAGTCGAAATGTGGTTCCCAGTGGTCATCAACATCGACATCAGGTAATTCCAAGTATTTAACGTATGCCAAGAATGTTGTCCAGCACATGCTGAAGAATGAAGCAAATATCGCTTGATTTTGAGCTGGCACAAATGCAAAATTAATCGTTTGCACACATGGCCAATAAATTATACCAATTCTGTATGCATCTAAGAATTTATTGCCGACCTGCAACGAAACAAAACAAATGGGTGATGGGTCATTAAGACATCAAGGATGAGACTGAGAGTGGGCCTCAATGAACCAATACAAATGGGTTACTGTGCAGGAGGTGGAGTTTAATTAATTGTTATCATTATCATTAATTTATGTTAAAATTTCAAAACTGCACTATGGGGAGAAATAATTTGTAAGCAAAGCCGCTGTTGCTGGCGTTGTTGACTGCTGTCATTCAAGCGAACGAAGAACCATTGAAAAATTTATGGTCCGATGTCATGAATGGTTATAATAATAAAAACTCTACAAACGAATGTACTCCTACTTTGTTTTCACTTAATGCCACTGGTGTAGAAATACCTCCCCTCACCTCACCCTGAACGACGTTGTTGCTAGCATTTGCTGTTGTCTGTGGCATGAAGGTTGCTGGTGTTGTTGATTTTTATTGATATGGGTTCAATGATATATAACCGACAAATTGTAATGGCCTGTAGCCTGTATTTATGTAGATATGTACTTTTATGCCGTCATATCTGTCGGTAGACATACTATCTATCCAGGTAGCAGTATATGCGAAACTTATGTGGCCGTACAATTTAATGAACGATTATTAAAACTAAAAAAGCTGTTTCGTTGTTGGGAAAATTGGAATGGGAATGGAAATGGTAATGATACCTCGTATTGTTAACTGCAGAAGTTAAATGTGGCAAGAACACGTAAGTCACCACTTTACTTACTTACTTACGGCGTCACGAGTACAAAGAGAGATTGCCGTAAATTCAGCGGAAAGTCAGTGTCTCATTTTGATTGTTCGAAAACATTTTGACTAGAATACTAAAATATGTGAATATAATTGAAGATATTACGAGATTGAAAGTAGCAATTATACTATACTCCTAAATAAGAGTAGTTCTCTGTGTATGAGAAGTAATTATTCGTTTTCTTACGTATTTTGGAAAACAAAACACGAAAATCACATTAAAACCATTTTAACGTTATGCGTTTTGTGTGTAAATTTCTTGATTTCTGCACTTTTACCGGCGGTTAATTGCCTATACGGGCCATATAATGAAATAGGAGCAACAGTAAAAAGACTCAAGTCCATTCAAAAATAAAAAAAAAAACTATTGGTAACACCGTTCCATCTGCCTGAGGTCTCCATGCCTGCAGGTATGTAAAAATGTCTAGTCTGTACTCTTTTGCCACAGGGCGATCAATCCCGTGAAGTATGGTGTATAAATCACAATTTGGTAGTAGCTTAACCATGTGCTTTGCTGCGCAGCTCCAACCGGTGAGTTTGGCCGGTAGCGTGGGGATCAGGAGACCCTGGGACCGAGTTCTCGCCTGATCATTTGGTGCAGGATCCCTAGTGGGAGCATCACGCGGTAGAGACTTTGTGCTCGAATGTGGAGTTGCATTGCAACGGGGTGCTACAGACCCATAGAATAGCAGAGGTGGTAAGATAGGTCTCAACTCCGCCAATAGGGATTATGTTCCATACTAGCATAATCAATTTGGTATCTCCTGCTGCGAAGAAAGGGTTGACAATATGTGGTAGTACCACAATTGTCAGCCCCTTTTCCTAGATAGCGCAAATTTTACTTGGCTATCCCAGGGGCGCATTGGCAATCGCATTGTAATATGTCCAGTTTGTCGCACACCGTGGGTAAGGCCTTCACGGCGAGACTCACGTAAAACCCTCGTGGACTTCTGCTAACACAGTAGGACAGAAATTGTATAGAAAATGTGGATCGGCTACAAAAAATTTTTCTGGAGAATATTCGAAAGCAGCTATTTTTGCCCGAAATTGGCCATAATGAAACCGTTATATACTTCGTGAAGTTTAAATGTTTGTATCTTCAACCAAAGGAATGAAGATATTTGATGCGGCAACCAGCAAAAACAATTTTGTCAAATGAACTTACTTACATTTACCTTCAACCGTCGTCCTCCACTTTTGCAAAAGAGTAATGATGCCAGGAAAAGTGTAACGAATTGTTAAGATCTTACAAAAAATGTTCTAAATAAAAGCCCAAGAAAAGAAGCAAAACTATAACTTTCTGAATTATTTCTGTTAGAGGTTTTTATAGAAAAAGCACAGATTTTTGCAAAATCCACCAAATTGTGTGTGTGATGACCTAACAGACCAATGAATAAAATCCATTTCCATTCTAGGAATTAGGTTAATAAATGACGTGCTAAAACAATGGTGCTTGGCAAACAATGGTAGATTTGGTACATTTGAATAACAGATATGATTCTAAGAATATGTGGGATAAATTAGTAATTGAAATGAGAGTTACCGGAGGTTATCCCATCAATTTTTTTTTAAATTTTACTAATTATAATATTAGGTGCGCAATTAAAATCTCGCTGTTTTTTCTTTATAAAAATGCAACTGTATTATGATAACATGTTTACAGATGATTCATTGAAAGTATTGCCCATCGCTAGCTACTACTTTTCCCCCATCTTTCTGGCAAAGTTCGATATCCGTCACGGTAAAACAATTCACCTTTTTAGGCTATCCACGAATCTAGCCTTCCCTTGATGTCGTCATATGAGTGGAACTGCTGGTAAGCCAGACCGTGTGCCATCGAACAGAACAAGTGATAATCGGAGCGCGTAATATCTGGAAAATATGGCGGATAGCGTAAGACTTCCCATTTCAGCGTTTTCAGGTAGGTTTTAACGGGCTTGGTCACAGAAAGCCGAGCGTTGTCATGCCGAAGAATCACTTTTTCTTGCCTCTCCGCATATTGTAGGTATTTCTCGCGCAGAGCTCGGCTCAACCGCATTAATTGAAATCGATACTGATCCCCAGTGATGGTTTTGCTTGGTTTTAACAGCTCGTAATAAATAACACCGACCTGGTCCCACCAAATACAGAGGATAACCTTCGCAGCGTGAATATTCGGCCGAGGCAACGACGTAGATGCATGACCGGGCTGCTTCCATGACTTTCTTTTCTTTGGATTGCTGTAATAAATCCAATTTTCATCACCCATTGCAATACGATGAAGAAACTGCTTTCTTTTTTGTTGCTGAAGCAGTTGTTCACCGGCGAAAACACAACGCTCAATGTCCCTTGGCTTCAAGTCATGAGGAACCCAAGTTCCTTGCTTTTTAATCATTTCCAACGCATGCAGTTGCAAAGAAATGGCTTGGCGGTTAACTCCTAATACTGAAGCGAGCTCTACCTGCGTTTGACAGGGATCCCTATCAAGCAACGCCGTCAATTCAATGTCTTTGAATTTTTTTTGGTCTTCCTTCACGCGAACGGTCGTCAACATCAAAATCATTTTCTTTAAAGCGGCGGAACCAATCTCGACACGTTGTTTCACTTAAAGCAGCATCTCCTTAAACGTTTTAAAGCTCTCGATGAGCTTCAGCCGCCGTTTCCTTCGATTGAATGAAGAAGATCAACACTTCCCGTATATGACGATTATTTGGCACAAAATCCAAAAGAATATGACGTCAAAAGAAAATCACTATTGTGTCGAAGCGGTATGTTTAGGAGATGCCTAAGCTAGACTCATGACATTCACGTTATGGCAAAATCGACTTGCACTTATAGCTGGCGCCATCTATTCTCAAACAGCGGGAACTTAGTTGTGCACCTAACAACTCAGAATCAGAATGAAGCAATCTCTCGAATTAGGGTTTATAGGAGAGTAAAAGGTATAAGTCTAGCAACAAATGAGTTAAATTGGCCATTTGTATGGGACGTACCCGAAGAGGAATGGTTAATCGATCGATTTTTTTCACACTCTGCCAAGTATTGTAAGCCCACTCGTTTGGCAAAAATCTGGTTTACTAAAGTTTATGAATGAGAAGTTAGTCGATTAATTTGTCCGGAATAGTTGGAAGGAGTTAGCCGACACAGACCACTTACAATACCCGGCTACAATTTGATAAAATATTTGGGTATGCAAAATTTTAAGAAGCTTCTTGAAAATTTGCGGCAGTTATTGTGTCTACCAGCCAGGCAGACGAACAGCACTAAATCGACTTAAAAATTCACAAAACACATTGAGTCAAACGATAGTTAGTATTTTATCGTATCAGATGGTGGAGACAGAAATAGGATCTTTGTACGACATGGAAATGTATTGTTGTACCCGCCTATTATCGCCCATTATTATCAATCATCAAATTATTGATCCAATAAAAAGTGGCTAAATATTCATGCAGAATAGGGAGTGCAATGTCCTTTGATGTATTTTGGACTTTTAAAACTTCATTTTTTTTTTTGTATTATCAGGAACAGTTTCCAATTTTTTTTTATTGTTCCTGGTGGCTTTAGATTCTGAGCAACATCGTTGCTTGTACGACATCGGCTAAAATCCGGAAGCCATTGACAAATATTTGCTTTGACGCAGAACGGAGACTTTCTGCAGCAAGTTTTCTCAACAAAATTTCTTATTCATTGTTGGAAGGGTCTGCATGTTGGGATGTTCTTACTCGGTGATCGGGAGCTGAAATTGCAACAAAGTGTTTCGAAATTACGCAGTAAACTTATTCATTTTAGATAAATTTATCACCACCACCAAATTATAAAATAAATTAAACATCAACTCCAAATATGCATTTTAATTTCTCTATATATGTATATTTACGTACTTAGTTTTATGCCTTTTTTGCATTCTTTTTCTTGTATTCTCGGACATTATACATATACCCATAGAGCCTTAATTCCCTGTATTTCTACAACACACTGCACTACTGGCATATTATCCTTGTATTGTCATTATAGGAAAGATGGTGGTATGTTGTTGAAACGACCGCGAAATATAGGGAAGGCCTACGAGTTGTTCTGAATGGAAACACATTAACGAGATTCCAGTAAAAGGCAGTTGCCAAAGCATTGATCATAATGAAATGGACAGACAAATAGACCAACTTCAAACAATGAAATCGTATCTGCAAACTTTAGGCCTAATTACATTATATTCAAATGAAGAAAATTGGTCATTGCTGGGAATGCGATATAAATGATGAAAATATCGACAATGATGAATGTTAAGTTAATACACAAGTCATTATGTCCCGGAAGTAATATATTGAATACAAAAAAAAAGTGGCAACCGTTTACAATGTATGTTTTAAGTTTCGAAGAGCCACGTTTTTTTTAGTATTTTTATTTGAGCCATCAAAAAGAAACGAGCTCAGTGAATTTGTAAACATGGCTAAAAATGGTCATTGTTCTGTATTTCAATATTTCCATTTGAAATGTCTCAGTCCAACCAATATTAAAACAGAACTAGATTCTACTCTCGGGGAGGCTGCTAATTCGTTTACGACTGTAAAATATTGGATAGCAATACCAAGACGAACACTGTAGTGGTTGACCAATGGAGGTGTCCACGCCAGACATCGTTAAGAAAATCCACAAAATGGTATTGGATGATCGTCGGATGAAGGTGCGTGAGCTAGCTGAAATGATAGGCATTTTAAAAACTGCTGTATATCGTATATTGACCGAAATAGTTGTGTGCAATATGGGTGCCGCGCTTGCTTTCAATGGAGGAAAAGTAGCATGAACATGTTCCAGTAGAGTGTTTGGTGGTATTTCACCGCAATGAAGCCCAATTTTTGCGTTGATATATACATAATCATGGATGAGACATGCGTCCTCTTCACACCACTTCACACCTGAGACAAAGGAACAATCAAAGCAGTGGGCTAGAATGGGAAAATCGCCTCCATAGAAAGCGAAGACGGTTCAATTTGCATGCAAGGTCACGGCGTCTGTTTGTTTTCATTACCTTCAGAAAGGAAACCCCAGCAGCGGCGAATATTATGCTAATTTATTGCAGCATTTAGTTGATTAAATTATGGAAAAGAGGCCGCATATGACGAAACAGAAAGTGTTGTTTTATCAAGCACTGGAACATTGAAGTTCACACATCCAACATTGCGATGACCAAAATTAGCGAACTAAAGTTCGAGTTGCTTAATCACGCACGTTATCCGCCATAGAAAAATTGTATCGGAGAGATTATGTTGAAAAATAAAGACAATTTTCCTCAACTTTTTTTTTTGTCTTCTTTATTAGGTCAGCTAGTTTTGGGAACGGAATAGTCAGTAAGTAGTAGGTGCTTTTAAACTCACTGAACCTCTGCTATATCACAGTCGTGGGTTGTCTTCAAAAGGAATATCTAGTAACGAATATTATAAGGGTTTTCTTGGGATATTTTGAATTACCAAGACCATATAGTGCTTAACAAGTCAATGGGTTCCAAAATAAAATTTCATACACTGAAGTTGCTACATCATATACAGTATTCCTCAAATAATTCCCAAAACTCAAAGGAATGTTTTCTGACAATAGGCTTGAATGAACTGATGGGGCGATGAGATTCTATTTATTATGAACGATGTATCGGTTGTTAATCAAATAAATAAGAGTGTCGAAAAAAGTTACTTCTTTTACATAACAATCGACTCCCCACATCCACTACATATATATTAAAAAAAACAAGTGTATCATAATTTGTAAAAAACTTTAGTCCTTTCACGAGCAAGTTTTATACTGGACCAATTTGTCTCAATTGTCTCCAAACATTACACCATAACGAAATAACAAATATTTTAGTTCGAATTCCTGTCCCATTGCCTCATTCCCTGATTTTCGGCGATTGCTATCTGTTTGAAATTCTTAAAAGTACGCCCAAGGACTAATATTGGAAGCAAATAATGAGGATATTATGGGAACTGAAGCCGTATTTCCTTCCGTGTATGCAAAGGGTGTCGAAATCCTAAAATTGTATTGGACTCTTGAAGGTAGCTCTGTTAATAGAAAAAGGTTGAGGTTTTTAGTTGATCTGTCAACCTATCCCAGTCCTAAATGGTTGATATATCTTATGAAGTTTTCTTTGTTAAAGTCAGAAGAGCTAAGCTAGTATACCCTGTGGTACACGTGGGGCGGCTTGCACGGAATATTGCATTTTTATGTCACTAAGGAATATTAAATTACAAATGATATGAGAATTTATTTTAAATACTTATTACAATCTCTTGCAAAAAAGAAATATTTCATTTTTGCCAAATAATTAAGCAAATATTTATATTCGAGTCCAGACGCCGTTATGCATTCAATCAAAATGTCACTGGTGACAAAGGCATGTTCACCTTTATTACCTCCATTTGAACGCAGACGCTTCGACCACTTTTGCGACAATCGATTTATTTAAATAATGAATTCATAAACTCAATTTGCAATACATCACGCGTTTCTCATTCGAACCAACATACATCGTACATCGTCAGTGTCAGCTTTTTTTTTGGTGTCATCACCGCCGCTATCGTCATTGGCATCATAATTGAATTTCAGTGTTCTCATTTAGGCAAAGCACGTTGTGTGGACCGAATTTCATTCCCCTCCCCAGCCGTAGTGGTTCAGTTCTTTCAGCTATTTATCAGTTCTGACAATTAAAATCATTTTCAACGTCTTCACAATAATTCTTTTTGATGCATTTTCAGTACAACTTTTGGAACAGAAGAGAAATATCAATTGAAATCATACAAAATTTTCAACAGACATGACATGAAATAAAACGAACTCATTGAAATGTGATAAATGAAACCTGAATTTCTGTTACCTCCAAACCTCATCTTCTTGTCTGTGTTAGGAATACGATGAAATAATAAAACGTTTCAAGATGTAGTAAAATATTTCAAAAAAAAAAGTACGGCCGCATTTCAAGAATATACCGTGATTGCAAAAAGTATGTGGTTGCACAAATAAAATAAAGGGAGAAGGAATTAATTTTTAAGAGCACGCTTGTTATATCATGAAGAGCGTGGAATTCGTACTTCAAGTGATCCGAGTTAAAGTGTGTTAACTATGACGTCACTTGATTTAAAATGAATGCTGTTGAATTCGTCAAGAGCCTCTCTTCAAATGAGGCGAACTGTTTACAATTTTTATTTACGGTGTCACTCGATCTAAAATCTGTGGTCACAACCCGTAACAGCCTAACTCGAGTTAGGACACAATTAGTTATTAGCACCATCGTATTCAGCGTATATAAATTTATTTGCTCTAAATTTTTCATGTTTGTATCTCTTCTAGGAAGGCAAATAATCCTAAATAGCCTAATAGCTTAAGTCATTTTTCTAAATGACTGTTTTGGCATAACCGCCTAAGTCAATTTAGGATTACAACAAATATAAACATTATTTTTTCATCATTGCCTAAATCAACTTAAGTCGTTAATCCAAAAAAATAAAGAAACAATTTTATTTTCCTAACTTGAGTTAAGCTCTTATTCCGAATTACAATTTCGTTTTTTGATAAACATAAATTGAGTTAAGGTCTTTCTCCAAACAAAAAAATTTTTATTTAATCTGGAATAATAACCGAACTCAACTTGAACTTTTTGACTTTCTTTCGTTCAACAATTCATAAGAGCCTAAACAACTATTTTTTGTTGACAACTAAGTAAAGAAATTCGTTTCCTTGGAATCTGTAGCAAAGTTTTCCAAAAAACACCTTCTCCTGATTTTCAGTGAAGATTCAAAACTTTAAATTCCTGTACTGAAAATAATGAAAAACAGACTTAGGCTGTTATGGGTTGTGACCACAGAAATAATTTTCTAAGAGCGAAGTACGTGCCTATAAATATAAGTTTGTGAATATAAATATAGATAGTCTCATTCACTGATTGACTGATTACCGTCCATATTAAACACAACAAAATTCGTGTATACCAAGCAAAAATAAAATACATTGCAAAATTTACAGTTTCAGGTGTAAAAAAAGGACACCAATGTTAGTCTTCAATTTCCTCTGATATTTCAAGTTACATATTTTCAATAAAGAAGAGAGAGGACTACAAACTAAGGGAGAGGACCAACCAAAACAAGCCGGCCTAACAAAGAAAACAAAAAAAAGTTGGGAAACATTTTCTTTATTTTTCAACATAATATCCTTTCAGCTTGATACATTTTTTCTAGCGGTATTTAAGAGCTGCTATACCCTGTTTATAGTAAGGGCTGTCAAACTCCTTAAAATAGCCATCAAACGCAGACTCCATCTCTTCATTGTTGGCAAATCTTTTACCATCAAGTCATTTTTTTCAAGTTTGGAGATTGAAAATAGTCCAAGGGAGCTAAATCTGGCTAATAAGGTATGTGATGATGGAATTCGAACTTTAACTCATTAATTTTGGCCACCGCAATAGTGGACGCGTGAACTGGAGCATTGTCTTGATGAGACAGTACTTTCTTTTTCGCCAAATCTGGACTTTTTTTCCATAATTTCGTCACCTAAACGCTGCAATAAATTAGCATAATATTCATAAGAATAATAATGGTTTTTCCTCTCTGAACATAATCAAGAAATATAATTCCATCCGCATTCCAAAAACAAAAGTCATGATCTTGCCTGCAGATAGAATCATCTTCGCCTTCTTAGGACACGTTTCTCCCACTCCAGTCCACTGCTTTGACTGTTCCATTGTCTCAGGTGTGAAGCAATGGTCTCTTCCATGGTTATAAATCGGCACAAAAATTAGGCTTTATTGCGGCGAAATATCGCCAAATACTTTACTGAAACATTTTCACGACTATTTTAGCGGTTTTTGCCCAATGGAAAGCAAACGAGGCACCTATCTTACGCACAGCATTCTCGTCTTCAAATCTTCGGTCAAAATGCGATATATAACACTTTTTGAAATGCCTGTTATTTCAGCTAGCTCACTCACCTTCAGCCGACGATCATCCAATACCATTTTGTAGACCTTTTTAGCAGTGTCTGACGTGGACACCTCAATTGGTCGACCACTATGGTGTTTGTTTTGGCAGCTTGTACGGCCTCGTTTAAACTCTGCTACCCAATATTTTACAGTTGTAAACGAAGGAGCGAACTCTCCCAAAGTAGGAGCTAGCTCGGAATTAATATCGGTTCGATTGAGACCTTTCCAATAGAAATATTAAATTACATAACGGCGACCAACTTATCCCCATGTTCACAAATTCACTGAGATCGTTTACTTTTGATGACTCAAATAAAAATACTAAACAACGTGGTGTTTTGGCATTTAAAACATATATTTTGTAAGGTTGCCATTTTTCAACATAATAATTTTTTTTTTCAAACTACCGGCACCATCTATACGTCTGATCGGCTAGTTTTGGGACCATCCCCGTATAATCACCAGGAACAAATCAACGAACTTATGACTGTATATTAAGATGACAGCTAAAGTTCATCTGCAGAATTTTGAAGTTCGTAGATTTTAATATTTTGCTAGTTGACATAAAATGACTGTATATAAAGTTTGGGAATATTTGACAACTTTAAGATATGGTAACCGAGAAAGCCATTTTCTTCGAGGTCACTGAATTTCAACAGGCTCTCCATCAATTGCTTACAACTGGAAGGCCTTAAGTCCGATTTTATTACCTCCTTACTGTCAGATATTTTTGACGAAAACATCGAAAAATCCAAATTTCATATTTTGACAACCTGTTTTTTTAATCACCGAAAACAAAAGTTTTCTAAAACTCAACTAAGTTTCTAGTATATAAAATAGATAAACTTACCATGAATACACCTTACTCTTGAGTGGTGGATGAAGCGATATATCAAAATATCAATTACAGTTGAACTTCTTTAACTCGAATCACCATTATCCTAAGTTAAAATCCGACTTATGGAGAATTCGAGGAGATTCCGAGTTATGGAATTGCATACATATACTGTACATTTGTTAATTTTTAGTCTTAAGAAAACACACGCCCTGCATTAAAATTCAAACAGTTTTATTTTAGACATACATACATACACAGATATATTTATTTAAAATATGTTGTTATTTTTGTCGTGAGTATGTAGTAACTCTATTTTATTTAGCGCTTTATAGTGCTCATCGTTTGTATTTTCATTTGTTTGTAAATACAAGTATAAATTGTTTAAGGAATCGTCCACAGTTTTTCTGGATGGTTTTCTAATAACTTCTTCCACTGAACCCTCCTCATCACTATCTGATAAGCTTTCAGTATGAGTTATTAAATGGTTAGATCACTGTTGGACTATATCGTCATCTGTAGGATAACTTGATATGACAACATCATCATCAACTTCAATGTAATCGAGAAGAGTCCCATTGGAAATTATATGATTCAAACTTAGCCAGGCTTCATAGTTCGCTTCCACAAAGTTGAGATCTTCATTAGGATTGCTTAAGAAAATTAAAGGTATGTCATCCTCTTCGAGAAAAATTCGACATACAGAAGCTTGTGCCATCATTTTTATTTAAGTTATGGAGAAATTCAAGTTATGGAAGTTCGAGTTACGGAAGCAAAACTAAAGGGAATTCACCACATAAGCGCTCTTGACACTAGATTTGTTTCGACTTAAAGAAGATTTTAACTTATAGAAGTTCGAGTTATAGAAGTTCAACTGTATTTAACTTTATAATTCACGAACAAGTTTTTTAACATTATCCAATGCAAGATGCGTTCGCTGCAAATGAATATTTTTTTTTTCGGATTCCACCAATTATTTTTTAACATATTTCATATTACTGATTTGACATTTCAGTTCTTTAGTGCTGCGACTACGAATATTTTTTTGGCTTTTGCAATCAGCAGTTATTTTTTCCATGGAACGACTACTGTCTCATGAATTTAACATAGTTGGCGTGCACTGAAGACTATTTAGTTTGTGTGTTTGCTATTTCATTCCATACAGTTTCAAATAATTTCGTAATTTTAGTTGTCAATGACATTTCAGAAATTGAATTATATAATTTAGTAATTTTAGACTCTGATTTTGTCACACCTTTTTTTTTGAATTCAGAGCGTCTAAACTGTAACTTTACTTTCTTCAATCTTCGTACGTTTAGCAACGCGAGAATAATCAATACAACAACTAAAATCTTTGCGGAGGCAGTATCTGCAACAACAATGAATAGCTTAATGTTTAGAGATGCTCCAGTTTAAATTGCGAACGGCGTCAACAAGAACACATTCACACGCACCGAAGAAACACACAAAACGATACTTAACAATGTTATTACACATCTAAAAAGAGAAGAATAGTCTTTACCGTCGTCGCGCACAACCACGTCGACGACTTTGCCAGCAACACGGCAACAAAAACACCATCATCGTCAGCAGCATCGCCATCGCTAAACAGTCAAGGCATTGTGTCAGTGAGGCAGACAAACAATAACGACATGAAGACGACAACGACGATTGACGCGTCAAGTATGAACCGTCAATGATTCGTACTTGTTTGCGACAGTTGATGCTGATTTGAATTGTTCGTGGCAATGTGGGGGTGGTATAATAAATGCAGTATTATAGAAATGAAATTTAAAAATTTTGTGAGTGAGATCTACTCGATGGATTAGATTTCGATGGAGACTAAATCGAAATAAATAAACGGTTAGCTATTTAGTGGTTTCAAAACCGAGGGTGTGGCAAGACTGTCAGCTGATAAATACATATTATCTGATGTGTTATTTATCCAGTGAAAGGTTTGCCATTTACGAATATGGATCGTTTAGCAACCGAAGAACACGTAATAAACGCAACGGTAATGCCGTTCAGTTTCTTTCCTAGAATTGTTGTAATTTTGTCAAACTTATAATGTGCGCCAAGTTTGACGGAAATTTGCTTGAAATTTGTCAGTGTAAGAACATATGGGTTAGATCGGCTATTCGCATGGGAAGAGACGAGGTTACTTGATTAGTTTTTCTTTGATTTTACCAAACATTACAAATAAATACAGGGGGGCACACGAATCGTGCAACAAACACAAATCGTAATAAAGAAATAATCGTTATTAAAAGAAGTTGAAAGAGTTTTTTCTTGCCAAGAACTGTGCCGAAGACGTATCCGTTTCAATACCATTTGGTTCCAGTAAGGCGGAGCAACTGCACGCATAGTCAGATCGGTTGTAGCGGAGCTTCAACAAAAATTCCCTAACAAACTAATATCCAGAAGCTGTACTTTCCGCTGGCCTTCAAGGTCAACTAATCGCACCAGACTTTTTTTATGGGATTATGTCAAGCAGAGGTGTACAAAATGAAACTAAGGAATTTGACTGAATTGAAGCAGTCCTCTACAAGAATAATTGAGACGATTCGGACTTCAAACATTATTCCGCAATGACTAATTTTCTGATCAGATGTCGCATATGCGTGAATAGGCATGGATGTCATTTAAGATCTATCGTCTTCAAAACCAATTAGTTGTTAGATGCGCAACTAAGTTATCGCTGTTTTTTTTTTTTACAAAAATGCAACTTTATTATAAAAACATGTTTACA